>VWZF01004328.1:598417-663382 GCA_013396755.1 Sclerurus mexicanus
GAAGGAAGGAAGGAAGGAAGGAAGGAAGGAAGGAAGGAAGGAAAAAAAATAACAATACTGCATATTTCTTGCAGATGTGAGTGCTTTGAATGGCACATCTTAGAAGCTTTGACATCCATTAAACATGCTGGCCCCCTGTGGCTTAAAAGGAAGTTTGTTTGATATTAAATTCTGTGAGGTTTTTGCACAGGTCTGTATGATGGAGTTGCAATTTAGCATAAAAGAACAGCTTGTAGTCTGAAACGTGTGGTATGCAGAAACTGTCAGATGCACAGTGTGGACACAGAACAGAGTATTTTCTAACTCCTATGTGCAGGGATTTCTGCATGGAACTGGCCTAGGCATGAATGGAGATGGTACACACCCTGCTGAGTTGGCTTTTGTGCTTTTATTGCAGTGCTCGTACCAGACTTACATACTGTTTCTCTGCTGGTTTCCCTTCTCAGATGAACAGTGGGAGCTGCACTTACTATTTGCTAGCAATTCTTTGTCCTGTTTGCTGCCCTGTCAAAATTACTTGAAAGAATTTTTGAAGCAGAGGATAAAATGTTACAAGAAGGCTGTCATTCATAAGAAACATTTTTACAAGAGTTGTTGTTGGGGTTTTTTTGGGTTTTTTTTTTGTTTTTTTTTTTCCCATGAATGATCTCAAGCTTTTGAAATGTCTCTTCTGATTTGGAACTAAATCTGAAAATTCATATGAAGGGATTTGAAAAAATAATTTTGGATTAATCACTTTTATTTAAATTCTATTTTATACTATAATACACAGAATAATATAAATAGAAAATTAACAGGATGACAGTTCATGTCTGCCTGTGACAGCATGGTTTGGGATTTGCTAACCTAGTAGATCTCTTTCAATTTTATGAATAGTAATTTCAGAAGAAAGGATTAAAGACAGTCATCAGCAGCAGCTTTTTGCTTCCTTGAAACAAAATTTCAGCAAAATTGCAACTCTTTGTGAGCTGTTTCACTGTTCCGGTAGAAAATGTGTTTAATATACAATTTTAAAAGTTACTTGTAGAAGTAGACCGCCATTTTGTAACAGAGGTGTATGTAGAACAGCACTTAGAGTTTTTTCTTCAGCATGGATTGCTAGAATGTGAAATGGTTCTGGTAACCTTGAATTACTCTTATAAATCAGTAATCCAATAGCAATCCTCTACCTGTATTTTTCTTCCCCTTTCTATGGGGTTTTAATTTAGACTGAATGAATGGACCACCTCATTTTTTTTGTGTCATTTTCTAGTGAACTGCATCATTTGCAGACAGAAAAGGCAAGGTGCAGACCAGAGGATTGTGCCCTTCCTGCTGTGTCACCCTGTGGAAGCTAGCAGAGAATTTGAATTAAGAAACAGAACAGTAAGCAGGAACGCTATACTAAAGGACTGTGCTACTCAGACTTTTCCTAACTAAGCATTACTTACTGAAAGACATGAGGTTTATATAAGTACTCAATAATTCTACCTCAGAAACATTGTAATAAAAAGCTTTTAGAAAGGATAGTTTAATTACAACTATTTGAGAAATTAGAACCTCTGGCATAGTAAGGGGAAGAGACTTGTCTGAAGTCAGGAAGCAGAACAGGGTATAAAATTCATGTTTCTCAATTTTTAGTCAATACCATAAATGCCTTCTTGACACCAGAGGTGTGTATAAATAACTTTTCTCATTTAATCAATTGTCTGCCATTGAAGAGGAGTTTGGATTGGTAGCATCTGTTTTTCTCATTTTCTGTCTGCCTTTGGCAAAAAGGTTAGTCTTCTGAGAACCAAAGTGCTAACTAAAGTCTTTGGGCTTAATTTAAGAGCTTGTGGGTGAAGCTTAATGGTTTGTGATATATAGGGGGCCAGAACAGATGATCTAATAGTCCCATCTCACCTAAAAGCATATGAAACTATGTAGACTCCTGAAATATGACAAAGCTAGTTCCAGTGTCACAGATCACAATGATAAATGCTGAACTAGACCTTCTGCTTGGCTGCAGCTTGAGAACAAGACTGACTACGAACATCCTAGTGCTATGAAGAGACAGCCTGTCCCTGTATGCCATAGAGCAGCAGTGAAAGAATCTGAAATATCTGCACCATGCACTATAACCAGCATGTTTTGCAAAAAAAAAAAACCACAAAACCAACCAACCAAACAAAAAAAAACCAAATCTGTTGGAAAGCTCATACTTGAAGGAAGAAGGAAGTATGTTAGATGTTTAGTATTTCAAGAGTGTGACTCACCTAAATGAAAAACTCACAGCTTTTGTTCACAGGAATGAAAACTGCTATATATGGAAGGATGTTAGTTCTTTTTCAGAGTCTTTTAGTCTTGGTTTAGCTACGTACAGTGTGAACAGATTCTCTTGAAAAAAATCAGAGTCTGAAGTAAGGGACTGAGTTCTTTACAGCCGCTGAGTTGAGGAGTTTCTGGAAAATACAATGTATGTGGTTTTCCAAAGGGGTCTGAACCCATTTCCATGTTGTCCTGCACCCTGTATGCACCACCGAAAAATGCTGCTTGAGAAAAGGGTTGTATGTCCTTGATGATGGGTATGTTTCAGTCACAGCAGGCTGGCAGTGGAGGCTCTGTTGAACTTTGCTGAAAGATTGCTGCAGAATAGAAGCTGATTAGAAAATGCACCAAAGGTAGAATAGTTTTACTTGTGTGAAAATAGGCCTGCTTTTTGTATGCATATTCCAAACAGGAAAAAGCTGCCACTTTTAGATGTGTAAAGGCAAAATAAAGTAACTGACAACCATATCTAGCTCCTGAAATATGTGCAAAGACAACAAAATTGCATTTCACTCCAGGTGTTGTCATCTTTTTCTCCCTGCCCTCTCCTTCACTGAGCAGTATGACTGCTTTTGCTGTTGCTTTGAAAATTTACTCAGCAGGTAGGACTTGTGATGTGGGATGCTACACTGCTAGCTCTACTGCCCTTGTGCAGTGAGAAGGGCTGAACACCTTATAAAAATCCAAACACATGGTTTTAGGGAAGAAGAATTTTGTGGATAAGATTTATTTTTCTTTTTTGGAATCAAATTCTTATTTATTGTCATTAAAACATCAAAATGAATGGAGCAGGACCACATTTTATAAAGTATGAAGAAGAGATATTGCTGTAATCAAGGAATATTGAAAAAAAAAAAAAGAAAAAAAGATGGGTAAGGATTTTAGTTGGGTAGACATAGCTGAGAAATGTCCTTTTAATCTCTCAGACAGAAAGTGTCCATAAAATTTAGGCAGCACCTGGGTGTAAACCCTAGAGAAAGGAACCTAGAGAGAAACATTACTTAAAGTAACATTGTTTTAATTGACACAACAAAAATAATGAAAATAATTAAAAAAACTACAAAACCCCAAACTTTTAGCACAATATTTTCATCATATATCAGTTCCTACATGCAAAAGCCAATTCTAAATGCACAGAATTCTTCAGATGGAGACTATAACTTTCTAAAGAACCAGATAATAAAAAGAGAATGTTGTCCTAGACAAAATAAAGTTGTTTAAGGACAAAAATCCAATACACACTTATCTAGTAAATATCTAGTGTAAATATCAGGTAAATATTACAGGTAAATATCTAAACAGCATGCCCAAAGAGAAGCAACAAATCTGGTGAAGGATCTACAGCACAAATCTTATAAGGAGCAGCTGAAGAAACTGGGGTTATTTAACCTGCAGAAAAGAAGGCTCAGGGGAGACATCACTCTCTACAACTGCCTGAAAGGAGGTTATAGGGAGGTGGGGATCAGTCTCTTTTCCCAAGTAACAAGTATCAGGACAAGAGACAATGGCATCCAGTTGCACCAGGGGAGGTTTAGATTAGATGTTAGGAAAAATGCCTGAAATGATTGTCAGACATTGTAACAGGCTGCTCATGGAAGTGGCAAAGTCCTTGTTCCTGAAGGTGTTTAAAACATATTGAAATGTGTCACTTGAGAACGTGGTTTTTGTAGTGAACTTGGAAGTGTTACTTTTATGGTTGGACTTGATGATCTTGGAGGTTTTCCCCAGTCTAAATCATTCTATGATTTTATGATTCTATCTTTCAGGAACACAAAACCATTCCTGAACACCCATGTTGACTGAGAGACTGTAAATCTCTTAGTTTCAGAAAGAAACTAAAAATATAAAAGCAGCTTCATGGAATAAATTCTCAACTGGCAAAACTGGGATTTTGGTAGAGTTTCAGCAACATATGACTGGCTGACATAAGTTTCTATCAGAATTACACAGAATATTATGAGTTTGAAGAGAGCCACAAGGATCAAGTCCAACTCTTAGGTGAACAGCCTCTGTACATGGATTGAACTTGCAACATTGGCATTTTTAGCACCATGTTCTAAACAAATGAACTAATTCTATAGTATGTTCTTCATCTTACTCAGAATTTGAGCATCACCTGAACTTTAGAACACTTTTGTCCAGCTTTTTCCCTTCAACTTTTAATGCAGATGAGGACCTATGTAATTTGTGATTTCATGGTGACTCTGTGGTCTGTTGAAATCTGATTGGAAGTACTAATGAATTTTTCATTGTAGTAGAAAAGGATAATTGTAACATGAAAATGAAAGTGGCCTGGATGGTACAAAACAGTTCTCCATATAAATATATGGGTCTGTTACAAATATTTAATTAAAGAAATGGCATTACTATGAAAGGTGGAAGGTTTGGGGGTCTTTGGATTTTTTGTTTCGTTTAGGTTGTTTGGGGGTTTTTTTTGTTGTTTTTTTTTTTTTTGTGTGTGTGTGGGGTTTTTTTTGTGGTTTTGTTTTCTTCCCATATGGTTAATCATTATTCATATTTGTCACTATTTTTTTCCAAAAAAAAAGGAAGAAAGAAATCTGCATAAAATTGCACATAAAAATTGAAGAAGCCTAAACCACATTTTACCTATATGTTAAAAGTAAATGTTGATTTCTATTATTATGTAAGTATACCGGAGTGCAGATAGGGAGATACTATGCCTATATAGAGATAAATCTTATCCAGCTAAAGAGAATGAATATCACTGAAGGACACACTAAATCATCTTTTTTCTTTTTAGCTTTACTAAATATAAATCAGGGATTTTGAAGGTTTCCCTGGAAATGTCATACTAACTAAAGGAACCACATCCCTCCCTAATCAAACACCATCAATACAGTAAGTCACTCTTACTATGATTTTGCAGAAGCTACATTGCCTGTCATGCTGCTTCTTAGGTTCCAGGAATGGTGATTTCCTTGTCAGCTTTTCTGGTGATGAGAAGTTTTTTCTTACTCTTTGTATTTGGCAGTCATCAAGATACACTTTTCAGCTATGCAGCTGGGATTCACTTATGTTAGTATTACATCACTTAAGTGTGTCCTCACTGAGGAGGTTTTGGGTTGTGTGTGACCATTATATCCAATTCCACCTTATATTTGTAAAAATTAAATCTCACTGAAGTATCCTATAAGTGTGAATCAGTTGTGATAGAAATGTCAGATCTTTCCAAAAGAGTTTTCTTTGGTTTCCCCATAAAATTGATTTTATATTTACTAACAGCCCTTTGCCACTTTCTGCTGAGACAGCATATTAGATTTTCTTATGATTGACTACTGCAAGGAAATGGTTAAATCAATATGAAGATACTGATTTCCAGCTCTCTGAATCATGGACTATAGATTCTTTATAAATTAAAATGTGTATTTTGTGTAAATGTGTATATGAGCAACCACACATTATTTTGTGTAATGTTGGCAACCACAGGTTATACATGTGACTTAATATTAGGGCCTAGCTGAAAAAACTGAGCTGGTAGCTGAGAATTTTGATGTGATGGGGACATAAAATTTAGCCTTCACTCAGAGGAACACAGCAAAAACTGAATTAAATTTAATCCTAGGTATGAATGGGTAATAATAAACTTGTCTTGATAACAAAAGACAAGTCACTTTTTATATAGACTGTGTATTTTTTCAGTGCCTGCTATATTATTAATCAAGAGGTGGAGATGAAGTCTGACAGGGGACAGATGAAGCCATCTAAAGTTATCCTGTTTCTTCCTTGGTGGGATGAGATGGGGGGTAGCAAAGAACAATTGCCCACCCTCCATGAAGGTCCTCTTGCACATGGATTGACTTAATTAACTTTCCTGCTTAATACTCGAGACCATGTAGTGAGTTGATAGAACAGGTGGTATCACTTAACAGATGGATGCTGCATGCTATCTGTCTTTAAAGAACTGAAGTGATGATTTTGATTTGCTTACCTAGTATCTTGCTGTAACTGGGTTTTGAATGAGGTCTTCCTCATTATGAGTCATTTCACAGCTGAGTGACTTTATTCTACTATTAGTAAGAGTCATACTAGTCCTCTTTATTCACATGTATATCTATTACTGCCAGCAAGTGTCCTTTCTTTCTTCCACTCCAGTAGTTAAGGTCTTTCTTTCTAGCTGCTATTTGTTTCAGCACAGTAAACATCAGAATAAAACAGCCTCAGTTTACTGAGCATGTAGGAGGAGACAGATTGCAGAATAGGAGCCCTCGGTGTGCATAGGTGATTTTCAACCTTATCCACATGCAAGGAATGCATTCTTCTCAGCGCTAGATATTGGGAATTCAGTGTCAGTTGTCAATGATATCTTCATTTCCTCAGTCTAAAGAGGGCATGAAATAGCATATAGGGCACATAATTCTGTTCTCTGATTAAGATTAGAAGTTTGTGAAAGGTGGGTATGATGTTACATGTTATCATAAAATTAAATTTTATTTACTGGTGGGTAAAAATTTTGTGAACTAATTTCACCAGTTCATTTCAGACCTTTTCATTTAAACTGACAAAAGCAAATTAAGGGGCTATAGCTCATTCATACATGATTTCACGCTCCTGCACACTAGGAAACAAGAGGCAAATCTCAATGGGTTTCTCCATGGTAAAACATTTTTAATTAGTAAATAGTTCTGAAGCTGCACATTCAAAGCAAGTCTTCACTAAGCAAGCCATATTGTCACTTCCAATGACAGGACTCCTAGATTTCTCAATGACCATGTGCATTGGTCCACTTTTCACAGCAGCTTTCTCTCCATAACGAGGGGAGAGTAAGTCCTGAATATTGTTGTTTCTTGCCAGGTAGACTAGCATACAAATTGAGCCAAGTATACCTTTGTGGAAGTATTTTAGTCTGCAATCCATGAGACTTATAAATAGAAACTAAACACTGAGGAAATGTCTAACAAAAAAGCATTGGTTTTAATGGAACTATGGTCAGAAAAAGTGTTTTCTGGTGATGGCTTTAACAGACAGACTGAAAAACAGAAACTTGAATGTCTTTGTAAGGTCATTTTGCTTTAAATCATATTGAATAGAGACAATTAGAACTCCTGGGCTACGATAAAGAGAATATAAATAAAACAAACAGGAAAAAGCTGAACCATAGTTCCAAAAGTTTTAAAAAAACTTGGCAAAAATGATTGGGAAAAGTTGTATAGAAAGCCTAGAATTTGTTTTCAGTTACTTTGATCTTCTTCCCCCTAGCTGGACTGTATCTCATACTTGTGTGGATGTATTAGCAAGACATTGTCTCTCCCTACCTGTTTGCATGTTGCTGGGTTATATCCACTTAAAGCTACTTAATACTTAATCATTGTTTTAAAGTTTCAGAATCTAGCACCCAGAAGCCAGTATTAATATTGCTTACTGGAAACTCAATTCAGCCCCTATGTGTAGGAATTGAAATAAAGTGTTTAATTATCTAATCTTATATCAATCATATATCCAGAGAATTTTGATCCCATTCAGTGTGCAAAACCTTCAGTCCAAGTTAATGAGCTAAACTCATTATTTGTCTTCTTCCTCATTTACTATCTGTTGATGTTATTTGTTGCAGTGCTCATATCCTCTTTTGAAGACAGAGCTATTCATTTTCTCACAGAATTTGCTATGACTTTTATCACTACTGCTTCTGAATGCTTTGCAAATATTAACAGATTTATTCTTCAGTGCAGAAGCAAAAGGTTGTTAGTACCTTTTGTGGTTTTGAAGAAGTGGCCCATAAGGCACTGTTATATGCATGATCTCAACTCTCAGACCCTAAATTAACCATCCAGGAAATACAGAACAGAAACTAAAGGAGAAATTACCTGGCTTCAGTAACATGTCACCTTATTCAGATGAGGTCATGCTGACATCGGTTTTAGTCAATGTAAAGTAAGTGGCACTGACAGAAAGTGATTCATCCCACCTTAAGGATGATGTCTTAAACATGGCATCTTTGACAAATGTCCATTTCTCTCCAGTGACTTGATAACTAAACTTTTCATCCTATTTAATCATTTATAGAAAATGTAACAACTTCCTTAGTACCATATACACACTCTATATGATGAAAGTAGGGAATAAAATCTTACTGAGTGGGATTTGTTGCATGCCTTTTCCAGAAACTTCTTTTAAAACTTTTTAATACCTTTTAATCCCTAGATTTGAAAGAAATTATCCATTTCTGATCACTATAGTACTATTTACTACTGATTTTTTTTCTTCATTCCCAAGACAGTTTTGTCCTATTGTGTTCAATCAGGGAGCATTTTCTCATAAACATTTTCTTTGTGGATCTCTCCTTTTCTCTTCCATCCACTTTCTAGTCCAAACTACTCAGGCCAGCTAGAGGCTTTGCTTCCAATTCCCTGTAATATTTTCTTCTTTTCACTATCTTCCTCTTCTCCCACTGGTAAGTAAGAATTCCTATTTTGTCCTTGGCTTGTCATACAGACTTGGTTTTACCCACTATTTTTTTGCTGCCTTTCATTTCATTCTTCTTTCCTAACTACAAGATTCATATTACTTCTCTCCAGTCCTCCTCTTTTTATCCTATTTCAGACCTCTCTCTGTTATGTGTTTTTTTCCTTATATTCAACTCTGTTGCCACTGCACTGGTCACAGTGTACATGCCTTATATCCTTTGCAGTGATCTAGCTCTTGTCCCTATGGTGATCTATCTTTTGTTTCTTACATCTGGCTCCAAAAGACAAAAGGAAGTGTTGTTTTCCCATAAATGACTGTATTCTGGAGCAATGCAATGCATTAAAAATGCATTCATGCTTGTTTTACTGGATTTTTGTTAAAGAAGATTCATCAATAAATAATAATTTAAAAAACCTCAAAGTCAAAACCAAATGGAAAAAACACCCCAAAAACACAAAGCACCACATTTAAAGACATTATAAAGTCAGGTTGAAAATGTAGCTGTGTTGCTATCTAGTCATCCTCAAATCACATATTCTGCAATTTATAGGAATAAAGCTGCCCTGTACTGTTTACTTTCTTCAGACTTCCATCGTTTAAACTGCTGCAGAGCAAAATTAACCTCCTTCTCGTCAGTCTCCTACTGCTCAGAGAGTTTTGAATAGCAGCAGGAAAATATGACAAAAGGCCCTTGTCAATTTTAACTCTGCTGTAGCCTGTCAAATCTTTGGGTTACAGTAGTGGCACTCCAGCTGTCTGCTGATTTAGAAAACAAGCAGTGCGTTGCTTTCATTCAGTTTATAGTTTTGAGACTTTCTTTTTAGAATTTTATTTTTTTTAAAAAAGCTTAGTTTCTGCAGAATTCTGATAAGGGCTTGGAAGGAGTGAATATATTCACTAATAACTCAGAGCAAACTTCCAGGTTGACATTAATTTGATTCACCCATGTAAGTGGACTGGAATTTAAGTATTGCATTGCATTTTGATATCCTGATATTTCTTTATGATGAATATCTCACAGAGTGTAATGAAATTAACCCAAGTACTGCAAACATCACAAGAAAATGATCCTGCTGAGTGTTCAAGTGAATGAACACAGATAGGCAAATGGGTTCCTTTAACTTTTGAGTGTGTCTCAGAGGAATTATGTAGGTTAGCACTGGCATGTAGGAAGCTAAAGCATAAGCCACTTTAAAAATGTTTTTCTTCTAAGATTTTTAAAATATTTTTTCTGCCTATACACAGTTTGTATTATTGACATCACGTGAGGGACTGTATATAATGATGGTTCATTATATATAATACCAGATAGAATCCTCATCTTGAAATCTGTAGCTTTCTTGTTGTTTCAGAACAAAATGGCAAGTGAAGGAGGATCTTTACCCTGTCAGGCTTCATTAATGTATTGCAGCTCCCATAGCGCTCTGCAACAGTGTCAGAATACTGTGTTGATTGTAGGTACCATTAGAAAATGCCTGTTAGTTCACTAACCCCCACACCTAGCCTTTAAAGCATTTTAGAAATAAGCTGTTTTGTTGGAATTTCTTTGTCCAAGTCCTTTAAACACAATTGTGAAGAAATCAAGCTGCCCTCTCTCTCCTTGGCCTGGAAAAACCTGGATATTCTAGCTGTCTCTGCAGCCAACACCATTTGAAGAATTACTTTAAAGTTTGACTGTCAGTATCTCAAACCCTCTTAAACTCTGGACAATGCTTGGGGAATTAGTTTCAGAGCAATATTTAGAGTCTAAAGGAACATGTCTGTTTAATCTGACAAAAGTCATCTCAGCAGTGTTATTAAGGCACTAAGGGAATTTTCAAATGATGGTGTCTTTGTTCTTCTTCCTTCTGGCATCTAACCTGAATTGCTCCCAGATCAGAGATGTGAAAGTCCCTTAAGATTAAGGGTCTCTTTGTGAGAGTGTGTGAGTGGCCCTGTGCCAGACCACTGCCTTTCATTTCTCTAAAACCTTCACCTGCACATGACAGACAGTAGTGACTGAGTGATAGCTGTTAGAGGGAGGGTGAAAGAGAGAAAACTGTCATTGGAGTGTTGACAGATTCACAAATATGTGACTATTCTTCCATACTTATTGCAAGGCAAGAGAGTGGCCATTGAACCAGCTTTGCAAAATCACGGCCATTTAGGCATAAGAAGAGAGAAAACCGTTTAGGCATCTCGTGTCATCTGCTTTAGTTAAAACCTGTCCTTGCTATTTTGCTCTGCTAGTGCCCAAGGTCTACAACTTGTCGATTTCGAGTTTTGGTAAATAATTTGAGAATAAATGATGCTTTTGATTTAAGCAAATAGGGAATGATTAAAGCTTCTGATACTACCACATCTGTACTCAATGAGCTCTAAAAGAATTTGAAGTGATGCTGTTTGATCCATGTGGTTTGATGTGGGCATCTTAGTCTCTACGTTAATTAATATGGTAGGATTCACTTGTACTTGGTAGGATTCCCTTGACTGGAAAAAAAAACTAAACCCAAAACTAACCAGCAAGGATTTGGAATAATGTTTGGATACTCTTACTTTTAACATAACATGTTAGTGTGATTCTAAGTCATCATTACCTGCTTTGCCTTAGAAAGAGCAAAGTTCTGGAAGCTGACATAGTAGTCATTTCTTCACCAAAGTGTGCCTAAAAGATAGAAAACCTATTTCTGGAGTTTACAGGGAAAGTGTTACTAGGTAGAAGGATTAGGATTTTGCAAAATATTTTTTTGGAAATGTCTAGGTTTCAGCTCAATCCTGTTTCTTGCCAGTCTCTTAAAAAGTGTTATTTGTAGCAGGTTTTCAGAGTTATCTGTGAAATAGATGTTCCAAATCCCTTGTATTACCTATTATCTATACTGCTTTATTTGTTTGATTTGCTTGGGTTTTTTCCTAAGATGGGTGGTGCTTACGGGTTTGTAAGTGAGATTCTTTCCTGATTTGCATTAATAAGGATCAGAACCTTATCATCAATATAATTTTCTTCAAATTTTAAGGAGTTTGATCAAGATCCTGATGCAGAACTGTTACGTGTGTCCGAGTTTTAGGGGCTGGGACCAGTTTATCTCTATGTGGGTATAACCAAAACTGTGTATTCTACACCCTCTATGTAATTTCTGATGAGTTGTTAATAATGGATTTTTTGCAGCTCAGGGTACACCTGACGCCTCAGGCTACAAGATGAGTGTTAAAGAACTCTGAGAGACAGGGAAGTGTTTCTTTGTCTTCACATGAATGACTCAGCTGTGATAACTCCCCTCTGGGGAGGCATTAGCACCTTCACACCAAGCCTGAGGGGTCATGTCTGCTGATGGGCTCTTAGAGGCTGGCACAATAAGCAGCTGCAATGACCTAGACCATCAAAGATTCCAAAAAGTGATTCAAGCATGAAATTTTCATTTAGATTATATTCTTGCACTTGCCTCTTTCACATAACTGTGATTCTATATACATGTGAGAGTGTAGTCATAGTCTCCATTAACACATGTAATTTATAAATACACCCAGTATGTGTATGCTATGTAAATGCTTTTAGATTCAGGACTCTCTTTATTGTGGAGAATAGACTTATTAGAGAAAAGAAAAAAAAGTATATTTTTAACAAATAAAAATAAAAATTGATCAGTTCATTTTTCCAAACCCTGGCAAAAATGCTGAGAATATTAAGTGTTTTAACTGTAATTCCAGAAACCTCTCATGGTATTTCTTAATTATTTTATGTAGCAAAATGCATGTGAAAATTTCAAGACCCCGGTCTAATTAATTCTACTAAGATTCTGACTGGCAAGTCTTTTCTAGACTGAGCTTTTGTGGTTCTGCTCTTCATATTTCTTAATTATTTTGGTCCAAAATTCTCTCTATGCTCATTTGCCTCAATTAATTTCACTCAGTTATGAATGGATCTCAAGCAAAAGCCTTCTAAGAAGAATTTTTTACTAGGTTTTGTTTCTCTTACCCTCAAGATTCTTTCATTGGTTTTGCCAACATGTCTTCTTTTTTGGCACACCTGCTTTTGCTGCCTAGATTGTGTTAGTTCTTCTCTCAGAATCAATCGTGAGCAGCTTGCAACCAGATGCCTGATTAAAAAGTTAGCAGACCTTGAGTGCAATTACTTCAGCTCTGTGGCATTCACGCATTAAACCCAGTGCTAATTGTTTCCCATTTTTTGTAATAGGATAAAACCAGAAGAGATAATTTCTTGAAGTTAAAACAGCAGAAAATAAAGACATTTACTCTGATTAATCATCTCAATATGAAATTAAACACAATCACAAGTAAACATGTGCTAGATACCAGAGAAAATTGTCATTGGTACTGTTTGAAGTATTTATTCTGGAGCCTGGCATAACATACACATTTGTTGTATTTGAGTTTAAACAGAAAGCAGAATTGATCAAAGTAGTTCTTGAATTGCTGGCTTGAAGGAGTTTCACACCATTATTTATATAAGCACTATTTGGATATTATCATAGATACATGTCCATATCATGTAGTGTGTACTCATATTTTTCCAGAAATGAATAGTCCTGTGGTTTCCCTTGTATTACTCATGTTTGGTATAATTTCACTTTAGTTATGATTTTTCTGTGTTTGAAGAAAACCTAATTAAAAATATCTATATAGTGGGAATAAAGGAGAGCCTGAAAACACAGTGTGCAAGCTGAGTAGATGCTCACAGACTAATGACATCATCTAAGATTAAAATGAATCCTGTAATTATTGAAAAACTTAGGTATTTTCACAACCATTTAATAGAAGTGTTTATGCAGAATATTACAGAGTCATAGAATCATAGAATGGTTTGTGTTGCAAGAAACTTTAAAAATCACTGAGTTACAATCCCCCCTGCCATGGGCAGGCACACCTTCTACCTAGACCAAGTTGTTCAAAGTCCCATTCAACCCAGCCTTGAACACATCCAGGCACAGCTTCTCTGGGCAACCTGTTCCAGTGCCTCACCACCCTCACAGTAAAGAATTTCTTCCTAATATCTAATCTAAGTCTACTCTTTTTCAGTTTAAAGCCATTACCCTTTGTTCTATCACTTACATGCCCTTATAAAAAGTCCTTCTCAAACTCTTTTATAGGTCCCATTTTGGTATTAGAATGTGCTATAAAGTCATCCTGAAGTCTTCTATTCTCCAGGCTAAATAGTCCAACTCAGAATCACAGAGTATACTGAGATGGAAGGGACCCATTGGAACCAAGAATCTAGTCCAAATTCTAGCCCTGCACAGGAGTCAGTCACACCATGTGCCTGAGAGTATTTCTTGAACTCTGTCAGTCTTGGTGCTGTGACCACTTCCCTGGGGAGCCTGTTCCAGTATCCAACCATCCTCTGAGTGAAGAACTCTCTCAGCCTGTCTTCTAGGAGAGGTCTTCCAGCCCTCTGATCATCTTTGTGGCTCTCCTTGGATTCACTCCAACAAATCCACATCCTTTTAATGCTTGACTTATCCACATTTCTGGCAAAGATGTTAAATAGCACCGGTCCCAATACTGATGCCTGAAGAATGTCAGTTGTCACTGGTCTCCATGTGGATATCAAATCACTGACTGCAACTCTTTGAGTGTGAACAACCAGCCAATTCTTTATGCACTGAGTCATCTGTTTGCCGAATCCATGTTGCTGCAGTTTAGAGAACAGGGTGTCATGCAGAATAGTGTCAAATGCTTTGCACAAGCCCAGGTAGATGATTTCAATCTCTCTTCCCATATCCACAAACACTGTAACCACACTGCAGATGGCCAACAAATTTGCAGGCATGATTTACCCTTAGTGAAGCCACGTTGTCTGTGACCAATCACCTCCTTCTTCTCTATGTACCTTAGCATAACTTCCAGGAGGATCTGTTCCATGATCTTGCCAGACAACAAGGTGAGACTGACTGGCCCATAGTTCCCAAGATCTTCTTTATTTCTCTTTTTTAAAATGGAGGTTATGGTTCCCCTTTTCCAGTCAGTGGGAGCTTCACTGGACTGCCATGACATCTAAAAATGATGGATGCTCGCCACTTTATTTGCCAGTTTTTTCAGGACCCACAGATTTAGCTCTTCATGTCCCAAGGACTTGAATACCTTCAGATTCCTTAGGTGGTCTTGAATCTGATATTTTCCTACTGTAGGTAGTTCTTCATTCTTAGTCCCTGCCTTTGCCTTTGCAACTTGGATGCTGTGGCTGGAGCACTTGCTGGAGAAGACCAAGACAAAAAAGTTGTTGTGTACCTTAGCCTTCTCCATATCCCAGGTAACCAGGTCTCCCATTTTCTTCTGCACAGGGCTCACATTTCGCTCCTCTTCCTTTTATCAATGACATACCTATAGAAATTTTTCTTGTTGCCTGTGATCCCTGGGTAGATTTAATTCTATCACATAGATCCTGTTCTTGCAGGATCTTTACAATGAGTTCTTGCAGGAGAACTTTACAATGAGTTCTCCTATATTTATTTTCCAAAAGATGCCCTAACTGTTTACAGGTCGTTGAATATTGGATGTTACAAGGAAATGTCTGGGCAGGGTGAGGGGGGAGGAATAAATGTAATTCCTACTTCTTATTGTTTTAAAAATCAAAGCAGGAGAATTAATATCTTAAAGTAAAAATCATAATGATAAAAGTTTAATTAAGAGATTAAATAAAAGAACAATACATTATGAACATAGGAAAAGAAGCAAAGGAAGATCTGCTGATTTTTTTGTTGTTGTTGTTTGGTTGGGTTTGGGGTTTTTTTAAGAAGGAAAGCATATCCTCAGAAACAACTGGAAGGCATAATGATTTAGATCCATCAAGAAGGACACATTGCTAACCACAGTAATCATGTAGAGCTGTTACTGCTACCTTTGTTATTTCCCTATGGCTCTCTTGTTGTCTTTACTTCATCCAGTCTTCAATCAGATTGTAAATTTTGTAAGGGAACAGCATTCTTTTCTACATTATTTGAGTATGACCTCTCACAGTGCCCCTCTTCTGTTCTTTCTTTTATCCTTCACCTGCTCAGTGTTAAGCCTTTTATAATCAAGTAAAGTGAAATTATAAACATATTTCTTTTACTTCAAATTATGAATTAATAAAATATTTATTCTTCAGATAGCATTTGCCATCTGAGCATCTTAAGTTCATTTGCAAATATCATATTGGCTTTCAAAAACATCATGCCTTGCTGGAAAAAGAAAAAAGGCAATGCTCCTTCCCATTTACCAATAAGCAAAAATGTTAAGTGTTTCACATCACTGGCAGCTGACAGCTGCTGGCCACCATCAGGAGGTTCTCAGTACCTGGAAGATAGACCCCCAGGTACCTTATTCTGAGTATAATTGGAAACTTTCTATTGATTACAGTGACTTACATTTTATTATGCATGAAATGTGTCACAGAATCTGTCTTCTAACTCCATGTCCTGTACTTTAACCACATGATCACCCTCCATCCCCTGGGTGAAAATGACTACTTATATTCCCTCACATCTTAGCTTCTCTGTCATTTTCGGTTTAGCTTAGAAACTCAGGATCATGAATTCTTTAAGATGCTACTTGTCTGACCTGGCCCCTGATTTTAATTGTTAAGATTCAGGCTAGCATTCCAGATGGTCCTCTCTACCAGGGCTGCACAAACTGGACCTGGTTGGTGTTTTGCCATTTCTAAGGAAAGTGCCAGCTGTTAGTCATTTTGCTCATTACTGAATATCATTTGAGATGATAATAGTGGGCAAAGTCCTAAAGGATATTTGGCATTACTCTGGTGAATATCTAGCCAATGCTATTGAGTAAGCAGTTTCATATATGCCTGATAGTCATCTTATGGAAAAAAAAAGACTAAAGGAAAAAAAAAACCAAAAAACAAAAAACAAACAACCTACCCAAGAAATTAGAACACATCTGTCTCTCTTTTTCTTCAATCTGTCAACCCAGGGTATGTACCATATGAATTTTTTCCTAGTGTGGGAAACATTTGACTTCCTCATTATGAAGTTAAACATGTAAAGCTTAATTTTGAATTATTTTGTTAGTTTTGCTGTTCTTATTAGGACTGCTATTCAAAATATATTATTCCAGAGGGCTTCTACTTTCAATTCTAAAGATTTTGAACTATGCATTTTCCTAAGAAATAATGATAAATAACCTTGCGTCTACAGAGCAAAGCTCATACCCTCTGGTCATTTTCAAAGTGCATACAAGGCATTTCTTTAATCTGCTATACATAGATGTTTTAGACTCTTGATAGCATTTGATGTAGAATGAATTATTTAATAATTTTTATTGTATTCTTTTCAATAAGTTAGTTACAACTAATATTATCTATGATTATTCCCATGGAAAAAAAAAAGATAATTTTGTGGTAAGCACTTATTCAAATGTAGATTAACCTGCTTTTTTTCCCCCTAATTCCAAGAAAACTTGCAGAGAAATGCCTGGTGCCAAAGATCGTGATCTACTTGCCTTACCTGCTGTTTTTCTCCAATACAATGTTTCAGCTGTTGTGACACTATGTCGGTGCGTTGTATGTGCTGTTTTAAGGAACACACTGAATACATCTGTGCCAAGTGGGACTTGGCTGTTCTGTAACTTGCATTTATGGGAGGTTTGATCTAACCAAATGTGATACACGTTTGACACCTTAACAGTTTGGCTACTCTGTCTTTGCATAATGGAAGTATTAACAGAGTAACCTGTCAATGAAATCAGCATTCCTTACTGGAATTACCTTCTGAAGAATAACTGGAGGATTTGGCCTTTGATGAAACATGCCTGTCATTTCATACTGAAATGTTGACCTTGGTTTGACTGCCACATTATTTTTTACTACATTTTTTTTGACATTATGTAATTCAGATATTGTGGGCATGCTTCATATAGAGTTCATTAATTACACATAAGAATTTGATCTCCATTTAGAAACTAGAGATAAAAGCTATTACAAGAATATATATTTAATTGATTCTAGGAAGTTCAGGCACAGGAATCTGCACACACAGACAAAACACTGACACAAAAAACACTTAACATCAAACCTAGATGATTATTTAATATACTTAAAACTTGTTCAAGAAACCATAACCAGATTTAAATGTTTATATTTAAGGAATGGAATACTTATTAGCACATATTGGAAAAGAAAATCCAACACTACATGGCAAAAAATTAGATTATTTATGATGAGTGTCTTCAGTACAAAAGATAATATCTGTGATTAGATTTAAAAGGTTGATAAAGTTAGAAACATTCATAACAATGACCATTAGATGACAAGAAAAACTTGGGATTTTATTAACTTTAGTGCTAGTGAAAATGCTGATTAAAAAAATCCTAATCCCACTGAGAGCAGTGGAAAACTTTCCAGTGACTTTCCCAGGTTCTAGGTTAGGCCCATGTTTATTCCTCCTACAAAGGAAATTCAAAATTGCATGAAGAAATATTAAATTCTCAATTTCAGAGAATTTTCTAAGTCTTGTTCTGCCTTCTCGTTTCACTGGGGTTTTATATTACTAGTAACTATAATGTAATGACATCTTCCTCTGCTCACTCACTCTAAAGAAAATAGATAGCTTTCCACTTCACATTTTTTGGAGAAGTAGGTGTGGTTATCTGCCATGTTTGACTAGTTATCATCCTACTTGCAGTTCCTGTGGAAATATCTCAGACTTCCATATCTGTGATCTGTCAACTATAGAGATCAAACCAGAGGGTTTGGATGCATTCTTTACGTGCCTTGTCAACCTGTGAAGACTGAGATAATGTGGCTTCCACAGGCGTTGAGCTCTGTGATATATTCTTCAGTTTGATAACACCTTAAATCTCAAAGTACCACCATGCATTTTCATCCATCTTTTATAGAAAGGATCATATCAAAAAGAATCCTGATCTACTACTATGTGAGAAATCGATATTAAAACAGTAATGTAAGTTAGTTCAATTTGCCCATGCATAGAAATAATTTATTTAACAATTGTTCTAATGCTGAATTCTCACTCAGAAGTGTGTTCTGTCTGTTCAATAGATAGCTAGTAATGTAATGTAGAAGGTATCACGACATAGCAGTGATACTCATGAATGATTGGTTTAAATGCAACCTCTTTGCACTTCTATTTTTAATATTCTCTGGAAAATGAAGACATATAGGGCACGCGCATATACCTCTACAATATTTTTGTGAAGTGTAATTTCATTCCTTTGTGGCTCTGTGCTTTTCATGCTTTTATTTCAATTACTATTGTTGCATAAAATAAAATGTGAAGCAGAAGGTTTGTGCTTGCCAGTTTGCCTAATGAAAAGCTAGCATTTGCAAAATATGTACAAATTACCCTTGAAATGTTAGTAAATGTGTGACTCAAGAGTTTGCAGTCACTGGCTAGCGGTATTAATTAACATGGTTGTGTGTACAAGGTGGAAAGTGCACAAATAGGATCCATCAGTTTTAAACACTGGAATCAAAGGTGATGACATCCAACAAAATCTGTGAAATGAGAAACTTGATAGTATGTATATTTGAAAAATATATGCACCAATCACTAAATTGTTTTGTATTCAAAATGTCTAATGTCCTGCTTTCCCCAGTTTTGTAGACAGAAAATGGAAAACTCACAGGTCAAGGTTGTCTAAAGTTCTGTAGTTTTCAGCATGTGACTTAGTGAATCTGTTTCCAACAGAACCAAAGTCGAAGTAGTTGGTTATTAGCTTCAGTTGATGTAACTTCAAAGACTTCTGCGATGTCATTCTTTTAGGCTACTGAAAGAAATTCACCAGTGTGAGTTCACTTTACTAACATTAATCTGAGGCAGCGCAAATTAGGTTACTTCATGAGCATCAGAACATGAACATGGATTATCAAATATTTTCTGCTTATTCCAAGGGAACCCATGGCATTGGCAGCACTACCTAAAACTATCCAGATGATAGACAGAGTTCTTGTTTTCCCTACGAGTTTTAATGTGTCAAGAGCATGCCATACGTAGTTTTTGAGAAATACTGAAAATTGGATGGAGTGTAATAATTATAGGGTTCTTGTCGGGTCTCATTTGACTTCTGCTTGAAGCCAACAGAAAATATATCCTAAACTGTTTTTTCTCATAATACGGTACCATTGAGAGTATCTGCTGTTTTAATAGTACAGTAGTACAATAGCTGATTTCCATGTAAAAATCCTTATTTTTTCCTATTTTGTTTTTCATCCTGTTTGTTAATACTGACTAAACTGCTCATGTATATTTTTTTTATATAGAAACCTCTGTGTGGAAGCACCTTCATAGAATTACTCTTAATTTTGTGTCTTATTTGTGATTATAATTTCATGTAGCAGAGACCTGCCTTAACAGTTAACATGCACAGGAATGAAAGACCCATTATCAAAACAACAAAAAAAACCTTACATTCAACTGCAGAGAATAGTAACATCTCAGTGGATTTACTTTTCCAAGCTTTGACATCATAAGATATTGCAAGACAGATGTACTGTGTGTTATATGTGGTAGAAGAGAAGTTTGTAGCCAGTATTTGTAATATGTACTGAATTTGTAATATATTTCTTGAAGAATCCTAAGTGAAAAACTGGGCATTTATTCATTTTCATTTTCTGTATCATGTGTTCGCATGTGCAAAATGAAAACTCCAAAGCTTTGGGAGTTCAAATAAAAATTATAAACCCCCTAAAATATATTCACAAAACTGTTCTTAGGAAAGCAGTTCTTAAGGACATCTTGTCCTTAAGACAAAATATAGGTTTTTATGGTGCAAATACATTATTTCCTAGTTCTTTTTTTTTTTTTTGTAGTAGAAATTCAGATATATTTTAACAGAGGTGTTTTAATTAACTTACAGTGTGTGTAATCAATTGGGATAATATTGTTAGTTTCAAAGTTAAAATATTCTAGAAATTGCATCTTTCCCAAGGTGCACAAGCTTAGCCATATTATCTTTGACAATCATGTCCACTTTCAGCTTTTCAATGTGGATCCATTTATCTAATAAGACAGCTATAGTGTCCATTGTGTTAATAGATGTACAGCTGTTTTCTGGAATCATATCATGTAAAAAGGTCTTATCCTCAAAGGGCAATGCTGTTGCTGCTTCTGCTTTCTGTACTTGTAGGAGAAGACATGTCTTCTGACTCAGAATTAGTTGTAACCCAGTGAGCTGTCAGTGACAGATACCCATTACACACACTAGTACTAGTTCAGGAAGGAATGGTCTGATGTACTATTCTCCAACACCATCCTTACATTCAGAGCCTCCTTGCTTACCATCCTCCTACCCCCATACTAATACAAGATATCCTTAGAATCTTTATGAAAATTCTGGCTTTTTTTGCATTTATTAATCCTTGCTTTAGTGAGGATCAATATGAACTTTTTAATTGCATTTCCTCAAACTCACATAAATAAAAATGAAAATTACCATCATGATGTCACTATGAACACTGGTTACTTTAGAGTGTGATCATTTAAAGGCCTTCAGTTTTTTGTGGTTTTTGTTTGTTTGTTTGTTAGCTTTTCTGTTTTCTTTTGAGTTTTTGTTTGTTGGGGTTTTTGTTTGTTTTTTTCATTTACAACAGAGTTAATCTGACTACACTCTGATACAAAATTTCATAGTGGACAGCTGGCCATTTGTTGCTAAATCTGTGGATGTTGAAGTATGGTTTTTTTTCTTTTATATACATAATTAAAACCAGTGTTCAAATTAGTTCTAACATAGAGCAAGGGTGGACAAAAGATTGCTACCTTTATGCAAGGTCCATAGCCTTCTTGATTTCAAAGGTTATATGCTGTACTAAAGAATGGTAGTGGAATAGAATACTGAAGGAGTTTCTATCACATCTTTCTTTTTTCCTGAAGATCACTGAGAAGTTTCCTGCTTCCCGGTACTGCAGACCTGCATATCTGCTGCAGTTACTGACAGTGATAAAAGCAAAAATACACAGCACTTCTCTAACACAGAAATTTTCAGCCTCAAACAATAAGATGCAGTATCAGTAGTGATTATTGACATGTATCAGTTTGCTCAATATAATTAATAAACTTTAGTTGATGGATCACTTCTGTAACTCATTGAACAATATAAACCTTATTTATGTTAACATTATAAAAGAAAATGAAAATATAGCAGTCAATATTTTCATATATGACAATATTAGGGTTATTTTTACAAGCAGCCTCCAGATAATGTACAGTCCTCAGATGGGAAATAGTTTCTTCTCACATTTGAAAATGTAATCTATAGTTAAATAAAGTCCCAGAAACTTTATTACCCTCTTCACATTAGTGAAGCTGTATGAGTTTTACAGAACGTAAATCAGTGTAAATATATTATTATCATTTAACTTGTTAAATCTCAGCAACAGCTGTTTCTACATTTTAGTGTTTCATATGCATTATTGATCAACACATGCTTTTACTAATGTAAAACTTTTCAGAGTGTAGAGAAGTTATGCTGGTTATTGTTGTAATTGGTACAGTGCTTCTGAAATGCTTCTTCAATTGAGTGCACTTGTAATGTGCATTATCTGTCTTGCTAGGAGTAGCTCATCACCAAAATCAAACAAGACAAATAAATTGAAGATCACTGAAGTCTTTAAATTACTAAATATCATATAAAATAAAATTCTGTTGCAACTAAATTTTTTGCAGGTAAGTCAGTCTGGTATTGTGTTGTCAGTGAGATCTGTTTCTTCAGGTTCTTGTATCTTAAATAATTTTCTTAAAAACAGCTAAAATTTCAAGATGTTGAATATCTAATGTCAGGTGCCTAAATAGTTATGAACATAGTGCAAGATCTAGGTAGGTTAGTTTGGGGCATTTAAATTTGAAAACTCTGAAATTTATGTCTCTCTACTGCCAAGGGTTATAACAACAGAGTTGTCAAAGGAAATAATCTAATGTCTTCTAATACGTGCCCTAAGTTTACCATCTCATCTATAGTCAATGATTGAGTACAGGCATGTCAAAAAGGTATATTACTGTTATTTTACAATCATATATATTTTTTAGGATGACCTGAATGTTCATTAGAGCTGCCTTTATCCAGTAACCACGGATATGTTTAGAAAACTATCCTAAACACAACACTAATTTTTAATAGGTATATACAAACTTGTTCCATTTTTAATGAATCCTTTCTCAGGGTTTTTCCGACAGAGTTTCTGGCAAAAAAACATATTAAAAATATATCCAACTAACACGGTTTACTAATGTCTAGCCATTTGAGTGAATAATGTTTCTGAACATTAGCTTAGTTGTCTACTGGTAACACAATTAGCTATTTTATTTTATGTTCTATTGTGTACATCAGTTTTCCTTTTTTCTCCATACTTGCCTTTCCATGCATCTGAGATATGAATTTGCATAATTATAGGCTTAGAACTGATTTTCTGAGTCTCAGACAATTAATTCAGAAGGATGGGGCTAATATTTAAAGTGTTGAACATTTATTAGTGTTTTACTAGACTCTTAAGTTGAACAAGGAAATCTCTGATTTAGACTAGATTGAATTATAGCACTTGTCTTTCCTGTTAGGTCAAATTTGCCTTGCAGTCAAGATGATTGTAAGTAGATAACAATGCTTATTAAGAAAAGGAGTATTTCCTTTCTAAGTGGATATTAGGAAGGCAAAACTTAATATAAAGCATATGCTGGTCCTGTGTTTAGTGTCTTTAGTTAAAGGTTTGTCAGTCTTTTGAGTACCCAATTAAAAAGAAAAAAAAATCCAGCAAAACCCAGGAAGAGTTTATGGCATAAAGACAGTGGGTTTATGAAATAAAATGAAGAAACATCACTACATAAACACAGGAAGAATGTGGTGTTGCGTCAAAAGATGACTGAAACCACAGGATTTGACTGCAGGTCTTTCTTCATTCACTGTCCCTCAAAACTACAAGTCCCCAAACAGGGAGGCTGTTTGGTGTCCACATTCAAATGTGCTTGGGACCATCAAGCTGTCATTTATCCCCACTCAGCTGGCAGGCTAAAATTGATAATATCTTTCAGACTTATGCAAAGGCAAATTCTCTGAAGCCTAGGTAACAACAGCAATATAACAGGTAGTTGTATTTATGTTTTCTTTTAATATATTGAAGTGTAATTTGCAGACTTCTACGAAATTTTAGTGCTGAGAAATTGAGCAGAAGAAATCAAATGATTGTCTACTACAACAACAATTTGCATTCTGAGATCAACACCAACACTGTTACCTTAGGGGCAAAACCAAGTAAATACCTAGCCACTGCAGCTATTTATATGGATAGCATGATATGAAGAAGTAACATGAAGATGCCATATGAATTGCTTTTTCCTTTTTAATTCTTAATTTAGCTTGAGAGACTGGTCAAAAACTTAATCTCTCTCCATTATCTTGGTTCTGTGGGTAAGATATCAAGAATGGGTATGGAAAATGGATTATCCCGTGATGCAAGCAGGAACCTTGATTAGCACTGCCATGAGGACTCCATGAGGAAGTTTAGTAGAAGTTTTAGTAGCCAAGAAAAAGACAACCCTATTTCTCTAAGCAAATTGCAGGAACCTATTGCACAATTTGTACATAACACAGAGTTGAGCCAAGATTATCATGGAGAAACAAGAGTGGCTTCTAAGAAAGTAGAATGATTTTATCTCAGGTTTATATTCTTTAGTAAGCTCCAGTGAACCATGAAAGGAGAAGGTGTGTATCAGTGAGCTGAGTTATACAAAGCCCTGTTTGTCCTTCCTGTGAAATACTCTACAACTTTCAAAGAAAATCACAGTCCAGAACTATGTTTTTATTCATCTTTCCAATTTGAAAAAGAGAATGTACATTGTAGATTTTAGGGGCTTTTCACTAAGTCAATCAGAACTGCAAAAACATATGCAAAAACCATTGTTTATTTATAAAGCAAATACGGCGACCATATGTTAATTCAAAACCCTTGCCAGGTCTTTCTGTGCAGCAAAAACAGAGATATGCTTTGTCTAAGTTTCCCATTGTATTTTAGTTTAAAAAGGATCTCCTTATCCTAGATCACACTCTTGCCATGTTAAAAAACTGCACTGCTTGTGTTTCCAATGTAGGAATTTAAGAGAAAAAATATTTATGAGAAAAGAAGACTACTTTATTCATGAGTGGGGTTTCAGTAAATTATGTCATGTATAGATTGTTCTGGTTTTTTCCCAGCAGGTAAATTGTTTTTTTCAAGTTTCTCTTTTAAGGCTCCATATCAACAATCTTTCCATAAAGAAAACATTCCCAGAGTGTTTTCTCTGAAGTTGTTTTTACCTTCATAATATTTCTTTGCCATCTTAACACAAAATGTAGCATTATAGTTCAGAAAGGAAAGTTTTTGTTGATGCAAAATCTCCACATCTGAAATGAAATGCCTCAATGACAACTTAAGATATGTCATGCTTGATATTATGATATGCGAACTTACATTCCATTCCAAAAAGCTTAATTTGACTTGCTGTGAATTGGATGCTTTAGTGTCTTCTGCTAGTCTGGAAAATCAAGGACAGAATTCATGGCTCTTAACTTGCAACTGTAGTGAGTGGAGAAGAGGACATTTTGTTTAAAGTACCTGATTTGTAAACTCAAAAGGCAGATCAGCTGGTTAAAATTCAGCAGGTTCTATTTGCAACTACCCAGTGTAGAAATGTTTTTTGTGGGTTTTTTTAATTACAGATTTGTTTATAACAATGGATAGGATCTGTAGCCAAATTTGTCCCTGTGAGACATTCAGCAATGGAACAATAGTATAATTATTTCTGGGATCCCTGATTAGCAAAAACAATACAATAGTCGTACAAAGCTTGAAAGCTTGGGTTTTGGAATAAAAAAAAAAAGAGCAAAAGCTCCTCTTAATGCTGATTTCTGTAACTTGCTATTTGATTCTAGCACATAATTGAAAGTAAAATGCATTTAGAAGCTACTGTACAGAGGAAAAAGCAGTTTTGAAACCTATTGCTTATACTTCCTACATTAAACTTCTGTTTCCAGCACCGCTCTTAACTCACCTGCCACAGGACATTTCAAACACTTGATATCACATGGCATTATCTTCCCTTTACTTCAGGCTTTTAGCCCTTCGGTCAATGAAATGCCTTACACTGTTTACAGCCCACTTTCTGCCTGTGCATGAGTGTGTCTGGGAAAATAGGGTGGCAGCAAAAAATCTTGGTCTCATAAGCAGTTGCTACACCCCCATCCTGAAGACTCAGCCTTTACCAGGTGTTACGTTTTAATGTTAGGCTTCAAGAGATTTCACTCCCACAAACCCTTGTAAAGCCATTGGTTCTTTGGTACCCTGACTTCACATCTGGAGAATAACAACACATTTTTCTCTAAGAGATTTCTTTTAATTTGGTGAGAAAATAGGCGTTTTGGCTAAAAGGGTTTTGCAGAGATACAATGCACCTTCACAAAGGCATTGCAACAGATTACTAGGACTATCAGGCATTGCTATAGTGAGGAAACTTTGTTACAACCAGCAAAAGTTTCCCTGCAACTTCAGTTAGGTACCCATGACTTAGAGAAAATACCTGTTTAGGCTACCCACAAGAGGAATGAATAAAAAAAATAAAGAAAGAGAGATTAAAGGAAGAATGAATAAGGAGAGGAAAAGTGGAGAGAAAAAACATAATTGCCACTTAGAAGGTCACCCGTTGACAGCTTCAAAGAGAGCAGGACAGGGCCCAATGGAGACCTCATACATGCTTCAGTGTCTGCTCTGGTCTCTATGGCCAAAAACACTCTGACCCACCACAGCCGCTCTGGGGTCCCAGGCTGGGGTGAGGGGTGTCACAGCCAGTCAGGGGCTCCAGGGGTGTGCTTTGGGTGGGTACCAGGCAGCGGCTCCTGTGGCCATGTGGCTACAGCCCATGTGCTCTGGGCAGGCCTTGTCACGGGTCGGCAGGGCTCATCATAGGTCTACAGGGCCAGGACTGCCCTTCCTCCACACACATGCACACACACACTCATGGACTCCCCACAAGGTGGTTCTGACACAATAACAACTGATATGGTGCCCAAACAACAGTGCCGAATCCTCACTACTACTGGCCTACCTTTTCTAGAATTCAATGCTGAAGTACAATTCCTAGCAATTCTTTTGCTTAGGTAAGGGTTTCAGGATTGCACAGTCAATGCTCTGTGCAACTTTTCTAAAGAAACAGATTTATATGGAATGAAATTACAATTTGTGGTAGCACAGTATATTTTACATAGTGAAGATTGTAAAAACTAAAGTACTTCAGTACAAAATTGTGTTTTCAGCTCTGGAAAAATATGAAACAGCTCCAAATATTTCCAGATTTTCTTTTGTTTTCAATTAGAATTGACAGAATCACAGAACCAAAGAGTAGCTGAGGTTGGACAGAACCTCTGGAGGCCATTTAGTCCAACTGCCTGATAAAGCAGGGATCATTACAGCTGCTTGTCCAGAACTGTGTCCAAATGGATTTTGAATATACCCAAGAAGGAAGACCATGCAGCCTATCTAGACCACTTGTGCCAGTGCTCAGTCACACTCCCAGTAAAAACATGCTTCCTGATGTTCAGAACCTCCTATGTTACAGTTTGTGCCCATTATTACCTGCCCTGTCACTTGCCACCATTGAATTCCTGATGTCAAGAAAAAGTGAGAAAAATAGAATAGGAGAGTCTGTGGAAGGAAAAATGCTAAGCTGCAACACAAATACATTTTAAAATGTTTTCAGTATCTCCAAACAAGTATTGTAATGAAGAAAAATGCAATATGAGATGTCAAGCTCAGGGTCTACTTTTCTGCGCTTTATCAGTAAGATTAGAATGTCCCCATGCTCTACCATGCATTCCTCCTCTCTACACAAGTGGGGTTTTTGCTATTTTTATTGGCATTTTCAAGTGCCACAACTATAATTTATATTCAGTAATTCTACAAATTGCAATTGTTGCAAAGTACTGGGCACATATTTAGCTTTGTTGTAGCAGGAAGGAAGCAGCCAGACCAGTTTCATGTGTCTTTGATTTGATGAAATTTTGGTTGTTACTATGTAAAAAAAGGTTGACTAGCTGACCACATGGTCGAAAAACATGAAAAATAATGTGTTCCTATTAATGTTTGAACTGTCCTATTTTCAGCACCAGAGGTTGCTATTCTTTATTACCATCTGAGATATAGTTAATTCTTCTCTGTATCTGTTGTGGGTGTGAAGTCATGCTTCACCTAGCTGAGCTTTATAGAATCTGCTGCAATAGGTGATTAAAAGAAGAATGATTCCATGTAACTGATAGTAATTGTTTTCATGAATTTTAAACTCAGCCCAGGTTCAAAAGCCCATTGAGTCAAATTGTTCTAAAATATATTGAAATTTGTTTGACACAGGTTAAAATTATATTTCTTTGAGTTAATTCGTCTTTCAATTTTGGGTTTCACATAACAATTATATGATATTTGCAGATTAGAAGTAAGTGCTGGATGGTTTTGAAGAAAACCTATATTCCTCCCCCCCCACCCCCCGCCGCCCCCCAATATTTGTTCATTATTGAATGTCACAGATTTTAGATTTGAATTTTGGCCAAGTGTTGGGACCTGAACCATAACCTTACCTCATGCTGTATATAATCCTTCATATGTTGTAGCATAATTAAAATTGTAATTACTTGTTATCATTAGTCCCAGTGTTGTACCAACTATAAACCTCATTACTCAAAATAACTTGATTCTGTCTTTAGGTAAAAAGAATTCAAAGCTATGTTTGGTTACACAAGGGAGTAGATAAACAGAAACATAGTCTAAGCATGTTGTAGGATTTTCTTCTTAAAGAAAAGTCCCTGATTCTGCTGTTATGGAGACCAGAAATTCAGTGTACACTCAGCGAGAGGCTTGGTGCTGGATCTGGACCACATGACACAGCTTGTGTCCTGGATGTCAGCTTCTGAGGGCAAGTCTCTGTACCTTGTACAAACTAAGTGTGCATGGGATATGCATGTGGATTCACTGGCAAACTCCAAGCTGGACCAGTCAGGGAGTAGAAGGTCTCAGGTCTAGGCAGGGATATAAGGCAGGCAGAGGGATTGTGCTTGTATTTAGGGAGATCTACGCATGCTGCCTGCCAGTGGGTCAAGTGTGTGAGTTCTCTGTGTGTGCAGCAAGCACCCAGTGGGACCAGCTGGTGAGCTGGTGACCTGTGGGGTGGGTAAGGGAGGCTGGGACCTGGGCAGGGGTGTTCAGCAGGCAGAAGAGCCATGCTGTTGCTCAAGACATCTGTAAAGGTGTGTATGTTTGTGAAACTGGGCAGTGTGGTGTGTATGCTGCACCTTCTGCCTCTGCTAGCCCTAGAGGAAGAGGAAACTTGTCTGTCTGTTCCTGAGTCTGGTGTGAGTCCTGAATGTGGGGACTGCTGGGAGCAACACCTCATCTGAGGCCATCTACGTAGCCACAGCTGTGGCCAGTCAGTGTCCATGTGTGTGGCCGGGATACATGCTCAGTTTTGCTACTGCAGCAGCATTGCTAGAGCAAACAGGGTAGTGGCAGATGCATCCCTCAGCCTGCGCAGAGACCCCAGGCTGGACTCCAGCAGCCAGGAAGCAGAGTTCTGGACAGGGCAGTGGAGGCAGAGTCCACATACCACATTACTCTGTCATAAACTCTCAGTATGCTGAGTGGCAGTCTTTCCTTGCAATTAACATGGTGTGCCTAAGCTTAAGTGTTTGGGTTGACTCTTCTTTTGTAAAAGGCTTGTTCCTCTCATTGTTTTGATGGCACAACTTAATCTAAAGTTTCTTGGTGGACTGCATGTTGTCCTGTCCATCACTTCTGGAACTGGATCGCTATTTACATGACCTTCAGATTTTATTTTTTTTTTAATAATCCTATACAGTGGTTTATAGGATCCCTTGGTGGGTGGCTCAGAAAGCCAAGATAGTATATTTTTTATTAACATTTAAAGTATGGATTTAGAAATCTGTGGCATTATCAGCTAAGAAGTTGCCAGTATTTGTGTTAGGCCTATATCATTTTATTGACTAACTGGTCCCTCTCATTGTCAATACAGAGTCAGAGCAGATTTCAGTTGGTATGAGGAGTTTTTCTTAGCCAAGATCAGTGTTTTTACTACATAACTTGTGAAACAGGACATTTTTGTAGTTATGCATTTTTCTATTTATTTAGGTGGTTAATTAATTACAGGGATTTAATTACTTTGCAGAACCTAAAACTGAATTTCTCATCTCCCTTATATTAGAGTTTTATTTTCTCGGTCATTCATATTTTCTCACAGAGGTGTTTAGGTTTAAAAACAAATGAAAAGAATCTCTTTTCCTCAGATCATAGTGTGGCCTGGGGCAGGAAGGGGGAATGCCATTTTTAGTTTGGAAACCCAGATCTCTAAACTTATATTTCTCAAAATAAAATCAGAAAGAGAAGATTTTAAGTTGTGTAGTTAGCTATATTTCTATTTTGCTCATATTGAAGGGAAAGAACCTGCTAGCTATTAAAAAAAAAAAAAAAATTGTTCAGGGTGATAGTTCCAGAATGAAGAAGTTGTAAGAAAAAGTAGCAAAGTGTGAGGTAAAAGTTTTCTTAGTAACATATAGCATTAGGTTCTCTGTTGATGTAAATGAATACAGCCCACTGACTCAGAGTATCTATTTGGCTTGCTACAGCTGGATTCTAATGCTAAAGCTAGAAAAGGAACTTAAAAGCAAAATACTAATTATAAAATCACAGCCAAGAGCAAATAGTATTACATTTATTTCTGTACTGAATAACACAGTAATCCAAAATTGACTTAATCAACTATGTCCACCCAAGGGAGATGAATAAAAAGAAACTTGGTAGATGATATTGATCATCATATGAAATAGTAGCAATTACCATTAACAAATAGTTTTTAATAAGCAAACATACAGTTAGTACTATTAAGTTGAGGTTTTTCTCATTAAAAGAAAAAATTAAAAAGAGGGAAAAAAAGAAAAAAGGAGAGTTGGAGCCTGGTGCTTTTTCAGGATGGATACAGGGCACATAGTTTTTACTATTTTAAAAGTTGTTAACTAGTGGAAGGTACCTGTTATAGTATCTTCCTGATGTTCCTTTCACTTCTGGCTCTGTAGAAGTCTTCAATCATTAGCTTATATATAACCCATACGTTTTAGATTACTAATATTGATAAGAAATAGCCACTAAATTAAACAGTTACTTAGCTTAAGAAAAACTTTGTGAATCTCTTCTTTATCCTAAACCAATCTAGCTGAACAGACAACAGAAGCTGCTGAAACTCGTTTTTGTGGGAAGATATGCTTAACTTAATTTAACCACTCTCTTGAGATACTCCTGAACTAGTTGTTTCTGATCCTTCAAAGATGCAGTATTTTGATCCAAGAAGACCTGTAATATTTCTTTCATGAATCCAACAGTCATGGCTGCTAAACAATTTGCAGCGGTGCTATCAGCTCTGAAGCTCTTGAGGAATTACTGTATCATTCTATGGCCACAATTCATAAAGTCAGATTATTTCTCCAGATGACAGAGGTTCAAAATCAATGGTAGTTAACTAATCTAAGTGTACACTGCAGGTCTTTTTTTTTTTTTCCTTTCAAGGTGACTGCAGGTAAGTTTTGGTTATTTTAAGAAGTTCAAGAAAATGCGTGATTCTACCTCTCTATCACTGTGTTCTTTTGAACAAAGTATGTGCAGTTTATTTTTATTTCTCTTACCAAAGTGATAATTCTGTCATTGCATCCTGTGACTCAATACTGACCACTGTGACTTCACAGATATATTATCAATCCTAATTATCCATTTTAGGTAGATAACTGGTATCAGATAAATATCCTTATCGATAGGTATTTATATATGCTACTATTCCTGAAACATGATAACCATTTTTATGGGTTTGTTTAGCTTAGTGAACCTTTCTTTTTCAGTTGGAACAGTCATAATACAGATTTTGACCTCAGAAATATATACTTATTACATTTTCAGAAGTTATTTGTTTTTCATAACATAGTTTGCAACAGTTTTTGCTTCTCAGAGAGAGTTTTTTAATAGATCATGTTTTTTAAATTGTGAGAAATATATCTTATTTTCGATGGATCAATTTCTTATGAGAAGCATACTTCACAGATGAGCATGTATAGATCTTTGAAATTTGGGTCTCCCATCTGCCATCTTCCAATTGAACAGTAAGCCAAATGAAAAAAAAACCCACAACAACAAAACAACAAAAAACCAACACAAACAACAAGCAAATATGATAATAGCAATTGCTTCATAAGCATAGCCAGGGATCTATTTGTATGTCAAAAGTTTAAAAAAAATAGTCAGTAGAACAGAAAAGAAGAGCACTAATCAGTGTGTCCTGTGCTCTTCTTTGTAGTCCCAGCGCCGTGTTACATTTCACCTCCCTGATGGCTCCCAGGAAAGCTGCAGTGACAGTGGTCTGGGAGACCACGAGCCAGTGGGTGGTGGAACCCTGATCTCACACCCTCTCCCTCTGGTTCAGCCGCAGGACGAATTCTACGACCAGGCTTCACCAGACAAGAGGACTGAAGCTGATGGAAATTCTGACCCCAACTCGGGTGAGTCACCATCACTGCTCTGCTTTTCTGAGTTGCTTTGCTAACTTGGTTACATTCTTTTTCATACATTTGATCTTTGCAATGGTAGTTTTTAAGCATGTGCATGAATATTCAGTCGTGTTATCTCATAAGGATTGTTTGGAAATAATGTAGTTTGCCTGAAGTGCCTCATGTCGTAATTTGACTGTAGAAACAAAAATATATCTAGTGGAATAAACAGCTTCATACTAATTGCACAGTAAGTAAGAACAGCTGGGGAGAAGGATGTCCTACAAGGTGTCGAGTTTTTCTTGATGTTTGTAGTGTTGTTGCTATTTAGCTTTGTACTTTGTTTTAGGAAAGTAATTCTAGATATCAATTTAAAGAGCAAGGACATGGAGGTTGCACTGTCTTTTAGACTAACCTAGGAAACAGTAAATCAGTGAAGCATTGAAAAATTTCAAGAATCCAAATTTCTGTAACATTTGCAATTACCTCATCTGGTAGCAAGGTTCCTTTATTGGTTTGGTATAACATGGTGTTCTGCGTTTGGGAACTGTCCGATATGTTGGATACAAATATTAAGGACATGCAGTTTGTCTGATTTGGGAATTTCTGCCTTTCTTCTTCTTTCTTTCTCCGTAATACTTTTACATTATTGCTGTGTTTTTGTGACAGTCAGCATGAAAAAATTAAACAAAGTGTTAACCAGTACTGTGGCTAGTATTTTGGCATTGGAATGTGGAGACTTGGACATACTGAAAACAGGAAGGGGGCAATAGTACTGCCCTTAAGCCTCTTGTTTTCTGTCTAGAATGTGGACACAAAGGTTAAAAGTCATATGTGTGTTCTTGGTAGGTAATTGAACTTGAGTTCTCTTGCATCCTAGGAGTATAGAAATAAAAACTTGTTACTGTCTTTGGTATTTCTCCCTTTTGTATAGATGATTAAATTGTCACTGGGCCTGTACAAACCAGGAAAGAAGGTGGCCTTAGGATCTGATGAGCAATATTAAGGTCCATCTTCTCATTTGGGCAGAGCTGGATCTGAATTTTGACATTTACATCATGGCAGATGAGAATATGAACTGTGGAATATTAACTTTGGAAATATTTTTCTCATATTTTTATGGGAAGACCAGGATGAAACCCTACAAAGAAGCAATTTGAAATACTTTACTGTCTGAGAGTTGCATTCTGGTTTCTTTTCCCCTGTTATCCTTTTTTTTTTTTTTTCCTCCTGGCTATGACAAACAGAAATGTTGTTGGAACTATGATCGTAAACCCTTAGTCTGTAGAAATACAAAGAATGATAAAACAATAGCAACTCAGAATGGATTGACTCTGGAGCAAGAATGTATGTCTTCTTAAGCAAGCGAAGAGCTTAAGTGGAATTATCCAGTTAATTCTCTGACCACGTATGAGACTTGTGAAAGATTTAACAAGATCAGAGAGGAGTTTTTAGGCAGCATTGCATGTTGCCACTGTCACATTGGCTTCATCAACTCTGAATTGCACATCTCTTCAAAATATGGCATAAAAGTCCTCCAGGAGAGTTAGGAATAAAGGGCTTAGTAGCAAGTTATTAAAAATGTGGGTTTGAAAATTTTATGTTAAGCAGATTGTGCAAACATAGTATATTAATCATGATCATCTTTTCATGCCTACTATAGACACTAATAGATGATTAGTAAGAATGAGTAAATGTTCTTAAAAGCTATATGAAAAGTTTTAATATGTCTATGGTTACACCTGATTTAGCCTTAGGGATGCTAAATTCATGTCAAATGTATGAAAATCTAACCATCAAGCTCTAGTGATGATTAATGAAGTATTATAGTTTTTTTTTTTCTTTTATCAGGCATTGGAATAGTGCACTCCATATCTCATCAAATCTCACAAACTTAGAAGGGAATGATATGGTCATAACTCTGACAGAAATCATCCTAGGAAAATGGAGGCTAGGATGGGAGTGATGGTGCTCGTTAGATGGATTTAACTTTTATATCATATTCACTATCAAGCTATTGCCTAGGCATTGTGTCAAGAGTTATTTTGCTACTGGAGGCAGAAGTTTTTGGATGAGATGTGAAATGGAGTTTAAAGCAGTTTATGGTTATTGAAGATCCTGTGGTAATTTTGAGAAGAGAAAAAATGCTATCTGGCAAAGCTACTTTGTGGGTATTTACATGTGTTCATGGTTAAAATAACTGGTGTAATATCATTTGATCATTGTATTCTTTGACACTTCTAAGCTGAATTTCTAGTTTTATTGCAGTGAAATGTTCAGAAGTCGTATTTAACTGTAGCAGTAGTTTCATTTCAGTGGCTGTTTAAGGGATCGCTGTTTATGAAAATACTTGGGATGTTCTAAGGTAAAAGATACAACTATAAAGTAAGGAAAAATCCTAATGGAGCTTTGTAGTATTGCCATGTACTTGTATTGCTACCAGTTTTGGATGACAAATGCTGCAGAACAATACCATATTTCTATTTTAAATGCTTCAAGTGAAGAGAAAGAACAGTATTTACCGGAGTGTTTGCTAATGACCTCTATACCAAAAATACAGATTTGTTCCACTGATTTCTATGAAAGTTCATTCTAAGTAAAAGTTTGCTTCAGTTCATGAGAATGTGATGTTAATCTTGATAGTAAAGTCCTTGTCTCATGCTGAGAGCAATTTTGGTTAATGGCTTTAATGCTCAGTGAATTGTGTGGGTTATTGTACACTGTGAATTTATGTGAATAAAAATGCAGCCGTTGTTTCTCAATATTAGTATGTTGCTATTTTAATTCTATTTGAAGAGTGACCAAGGCCCAGGTCTTAAAAACCTGAAATATGAGGTGGGGGCGGGGGGAAGGGAGCAGGGGGAGGAGAAATGACTAAAAGTCTTGCTAACTTGTTATACAAAGGTATAGCATCCTTATTGTTACACTTGCTTTCAATCATTACCTTCTACAGAGACACAAGAAGTACAATTACATGATTTAATGAAATAAGCATACACAGTGAGAGTACATTCATCTAGCTAATCTGAAAACAGAAATCTCTCACACCAGGGGAAACCGAAATGAAGAGAGAAGGCAAACACTAGTACTACTGACACACTGTCACTGTGGTTATGAGGGAAAGGCAACAAGGTAGAAATATGAAGTCTTTTATAATGATATTTAAGCCTGAGGTTGGTTTGCATCATTCAAAACTGTCTTCTTTATTTAGTATTTTATTTTAACTGGAGGATTTCATTCATTTTGCTAAGATATATTTTCCATTTCACTATTGTTAATTGATCAGTATTGATAATCAGAGGAGTATGATGTTTACCTGTCAATTGCAGATTCCTAATAGCTCACCTTTGTCTTATTTGCAACTTGATACAGTTGATTTCTGTAAAAAGTGAAGGAAGATATTCCAAAGATCTGTTATCTACTTCAAATTCTTTACCTTTTAGTATCTCAGATAAGAATGTAGAAAATATTCCAGTTTCTTTAGGATCTAAAAAAACAAAGTCAATATAAAATTGTATTTAGTTCTACTACTTTATAGGATCTCCTATTACCAAAATTTCAGCTTTTTAATGATTTTAAATGTGCATATCAAGATGTACACTTTTAATACAAACATCTTTACCATCACTGCCATTAAAACTGTACAGCTCTCTGATGTATTTTAAAGTGAACTATTTCGTCAGTGATCACTCAAAAGAAAAATGTGGTTTTGCTTGCCAGCAGTCAGGGCAGAAAGCTGTTTTTTCATAAATACAGCTGTTTTCACAAGAGCGTTTTTCATTGGTGTGAAAAAACAACCCACCTTATTAGTGAAGAATTCTTTTATTGTGGTTTAGTAAGGGTTGTCAGGGACTTCAATTTAGACTGGAAATGTTAACATATCTAAGGGTTTCATGTGGCAGAGCTGTGCAACAGAACTGTATGAAGGAAAAATGTGCCTCCTAGTGTAAAAAAGGGGAAAAATGCACTTTCATGAAAATGCTTGATAAATCACATTTTGATAGCTGCAAGCTGTGGATCTGATTCATTTTTCTTCAAAGAGATAAAGAGGAATAGCATATATTTAGTGGAGTGTTAGAACTGCTCTAGGGAGAAAGCCTACTATACACTGCGAATCAATCTGTGCAGTAAATCCAATGGTTTTAAACCAGACAGAAATATAATATTTATGTCTTCTGATATGTGTTTATGAAGTTAAGTAAATGCTTGCCTAATTTCTACACCTCATTAATAAGTAGTATTAATATATGTTGCATAACACAAAGTAATAGCTTTATACAAACAGGAAGGTGTAGAAAAAAATTGTAACAAACCCACTGTTTTGAAGGTCGTCCTTTTTATTTACTAAAATTAAATAGAAGGTTTGTCCTATATTTTTAATTACAACTCCAAAGCAACTCCATATTCTTGTAACGAATGTTATAATATCTTTCAATAATAATACTTGTGGATAGCTTTTCTATTTCCAATACAGTAAAAACTGAGCAGTTAAATTCACCTAAGAAGTACCTGAGTTCCCACTTTTTAATAAACCTAATACTATGGCAGTTTAGTCAAGTGATGTCAGGGGTATTAAAACATACTCTAATTCCAGTAATAAGTAGGAATATCTCTGTGGCAGTGGTTTAATTATGATTAAGAGTAATGGCAAGACTGTCTTGTATTACATATGGTCATATGATAGTGTCCCATGTGGAGAAGCTAAGCCTTTCATGCAAAGAGCTTTGGTTTTACAGTGTCACTATCATTACACCCAATGGGTGATGATGGTTTAACCTTGTGAGCATACCCTCTGCTTAATCTTGTTCATTTTGCTGCCTCAGAAGTTTCTTATTTGGCAATAATGGAGTAGTCCATAGCTGAACATCCTAAGGTGCAGAAGGAAATGCTACTCTGTTAATGTTTAGGTCTAGACAATTCACTGTCCATAGTTATTCTTGTGTTTTCATAATATGAGAGTATGTCAACTAAAATAGAAACATTTGCCTTTGAGTTATTATTGCCATTTTATTAAATACAAGTTCATACCTTACACAGACTCTAACACTGTCACATTTAACTACAGGCAAGCAGGAGCAAGAAAAACTGGAGTCAAGTTGGTGAATTAGCCTACAGAGGAGCTATAAGATAGTCTGAAATCTGAATTCAATCTTAGCCCATGCACTTATTTCTTTAAAAACATAAATAAAATCTGAGAGGCATAAGAAGTATTGCTATCTCTTTACATCTCTTTGCTGCCTCATTGCATTGAGGATTTTAAAATTGACTTGGTTTAGAGAAGCCACTGCACTGCATCAGTTCTTATTCTGTTCTCTTTTCATCCATACAACAAAGCTGATTGGAGGGTAAATCTGGATGCAGTAGCCATTGAATGGGCAGTGAGAGGGGAACTTGTCCCATCACTTTTCCAAGAGGAACACCTAACGTGTCTGAACTTCCTAGCTGCTGCTGCCATCCAAGATAAGAACTTGCAGGTTCTCAGCACTGAGCTGAAAAGGGTAGATGGGGCATAGGGACTATTGGAAGGGTTAGAGGATTAAAGGAAGGGGAAGGTTTTACATCAGACAAGAGCTGGTGCCTTTGGCTGCCATCACTGATACCTAGAACAGTTTAAAACCACAGATGCTTTCGCCAGTGGTGCAGATTAAAATAAAAGACTGATTTGAGGAACTAAGAGTTGTTTTTCTACTGTATTTTCTTTTCACAAGGCTTTTCTTTTTGTAAGACCAGATCTACTGCAGAGTTTCACAGATTTTCTTTTTTTTTCTAAGTTTCAAACTGTTATCATTATCTAGTCAAACCTCTATGATAGCACAGTGCATAGTATTTCACACAACTTTTCTTAACTCAAAACAGTGTTTTAAAATAGTCCAGTGATTTATTTCCATTGGTGTTTAATTACATGTTTTACCTGGGTTTATATGGCAAGGTTGTGGGGAGGGGGGACGTAGAGAGTGCTCCTATGTAAAGAGACCAGAGATTGCCCCCATGTTAGACAGAACCAGATCTAGATCCTGGTGGCTCTAAACCAGACCCACTGCTGCTCAAAGCTGCACAGTAGCTGGGAGGAAGTAGTAAGAAAAATGTGAGAGAAAAACCTGCAGACACTAAGTTCAATGACAAAGGAGAAAGAGGGTTTGTTTCAGGCACCAGATTCACTTGCAGCTTGTGGAGAAGACCATGGTGTTCCCAACAGCCCATGGAGTACCCCATCCTGGAGAAGGTAGGTGTTCCCTGAAGGAAGCTGCAGTCCATGAAGAGCTCATGCAAGAGCAGCAACTGTGGCCCCTGGGGAGCCCACTCTTGAGGAGTCTGTTCTTAAAGGCTTGTACCCTGTGGAAGGGATCCATGCTGAAACAATTACTTGAAGACTATATTCCTTGGAAGGGACACCATGTTGGAACAGGGAAAGAGTATGATAAGGAAGGAGCAGCAGATACAAAGTTTTACTGACTCACTGCAAGTCCCATTCCATGTTCCTCTGCACCATTCAGTGGTGGTGGTGGGGGCAAGGTGGGGAAGAGTCAGAAGGGGAGGGTATAAAAGACTGAATTTGAGTCTGAGAAGAAAGAAGGGATGGAGAGTGGGGAAGGTGGTTTTAGTTTAGTTTTCCCTGTTTCTCACAATCCTACTCTATTTTTTATTGTTGATTCTTCCCCAGGTGAGTCAGTTCTACCAGTGATGTTAACTGATGAGTGACCTTCCTATCCTTATCTCAACCCACAATCTTTTTCATCTCATTTTCTTCCTCTGTCTTGCTGAGAATAGAATGATAGAACAGGTTGGTGAGCACCTAGCAGCAGCCAAGGTTAGCCCACCAGAGCAGTATCATATCCTAAGTCTCAAAGCACTTACCTTCAGTTTCTAGCTCTTGTCTGTGTAACTGTACCACCCTTTGTCAACAGGAAATCTGTGATTTCCAAAAGTGCATAGATATTTTGAGGCCCAAGGGACTGTTTTGATTAGTATAGGCTCCTGCATAATGCAGGTCATAAATCTTAGCCAATAATATGTGTTTTCTGCTGGTATTTACAGAATATGTTTCATAATAATTCCTTGATTTAATGATCTTCAGTGACAGAGGAAATAGTATTACATTGTTTATTAACTTCAACTGAATAAACTTTTGACCTTTTATTTGACAAAGGGGGTGTTTGGTGTCCATAGTTCAGATATAGTGTGTAAGCCTTCTTGAATCTGTAATAAGCTGGTTAATTCTTTGTAGTATTTTGAATGTTGCAACATTTTCTTCTTAAACGAACCAGAAACCAAAAGTTGGTCATAAGTTTCAAATTAAATATTCACAATAAGAAAAAAATAAAACATAAGTCTTTCAAACTGCAGACTTCTTAAATCAGTTTTTCTCTTTATGAGTCATTTTTCTGACCTGAGTAGGCTCTTTTCCATGCCTCATAAATATACTTTTTTACAGTACTTTTTAGAAGTAGAATAGCAACAGATTCTTCTATTCTTTGAAGACTTTCCATAGGGAATTAAAATAAAAAGTACAACTGAATACATATATCTTTAATCATGACAAAATACATTAGAAGGACTTTATTAGCATTCTAGGTACTCTATCAACTGTGTTTGAGACAATGCATCTCTTAAAGATATGATAGAGTGATTATGGCAGTAATATATTTTTGGTAATTTTGAGGTTTCTTTTTCTGAAATTCCATGACAATTATTGTTACCAGCTGAAATTAATTTTCTGATGTTTCACATTCTCTTACTCATGGAGTCTTAGCAGTGTAACTCCTATTCACAATGGCAGGTTGATTAGAAGAAGGATTATAGCTGTGAGAATAAAAGTGTTGAATTTAGCATGGCATTGTTAATTTCAGCATTTAAGTGGTTCCAATTTTTAAGTAGAATTAGAATTGTTGATAACTGAAATGAGAGCAATAACTCCATGCAGGAGGAATAACATCATTGCATCTGCATAGACTTGGACCTGACAAGTAGAAAACGGCTTTGCAGTAAGAGAACTGGAAGTCCTGCTGGACAGCAAATTGATATTAGTCAGAAAGACACCACTGAAAAAAAGAAAACAACCTCCTGAACTGCATTAGGAAGAGTGTTGCCAGAAAGTTGATGGAAATTATCCTTTCCCTCTGCTCAGCACTGGTGAGACACATTAAAATGCCAATTCCCGTGCTGGTTTTTCCAGTATGGAAGGAAAATGGAAATATGAACATAGTCCAGCAAAAGTCCACAAAGGTATGGGAGATGCTGAGACAACTGTGACTGTTCATCCCAGAGAAGGGAAGGCATAGGAAGAATCTTGTTAATGTGTGCAAATAATATGGTGATGCAAAGGAGAGTAGAGAGACAGACAGACTCTTCTCAGTGGTAAACCAAATTAAAGAAGGGACACTGGGCACAAACTGAAATACAGGGAAATTTTCTTTAAACATAAGGATAACTCCTCCACATTTTTTAACTAACAGGATGATAGAATGGTGCCAGGTTTCTCAGAGATTATGGAGTCCCCATTTTTTGATATTTTGAAAATTGAAGTCGATGTGATTTAGTTGACCCTGATTTGAGCAGAGAGCTTGGACTAAACAATCACCAGACTTCCTTTCCAATCTCAACCATTCTGTGAATCTGCAGTCCTATAAATTCATTAAATCTGTCTTGTATTGATTGTGCAATACAGATGTGAAGAAAGAAGGTAAGAAAAATCTGTATTCTCTAAGGTAAATGAATTATAAACTTGTAAATTTACGGTGGGATATCTGTTGTAGTACTATAGACAGTATAGAAACCAAATATGAATGTCTACAATCCAAGTTACTGGTTTCTGTTCCAGTTGCCTAAAAATAACAATGTAGTACAATTTGTGATGCCATAGGGTATTCAGTACACCCACATCTGGCATATGTTCCTCAGGATCTGTTTTCTAGGGGAAACTAGGCACAGTGATGAAAAACTGTCTCAAAATGCACCAAAAGCAATTATAAGACAACTATATTGAGACTCAGTATCTATACTAGTTTGCCCAAATGCTGTACCCCATGGTAGACTTGAGAAGAATATAATAAACCAAAAAGACCAATGGTCTGTCTAGCCTCATACTTTGTACTGGCAGTAGAAGAAGCTATATAAAAAAAGCACTTTAGCTCTGTAATGGGTCAAGTAAATTTTGTAAAATGCCTCTGTTCCACCACTGGTTATGAATGAAGGCTGTAGAAAGTAATCAAGTGATACCTGTGCTAGTTCCAGAAATTAATGATGAACTCAGCTCCATATGATATACTCCTGAATTTGGTTGCTTATGTGTAGAGGTCTAAAACTATCCTAAGTGCCTAAGCTCCCTTTTTAATTTATTGAGCACAAGAGCTTTCATTGAATCTTAAAACAGGTACGTAAACTAGGTTGGCTAAGTCTCACTCTAGAGTCCATTTACCATATGTCTATTGAATGTAATAGAAGCTGAAATACCAAATTCACATATAGGCATTTGGGATGGAAATTAGCTCCAGAATGTAGACATATAGGGCTCAAATAAAATGCTATACATGGGCATTTGATGCTACTTGAAATACCATGAGATTACCTAATTCATGTTAATTGCACTCCCTTCTTTCCTGTTGACATCCACATGGAAATATCTTGGGTGCCCCGGGATATTTCTAAACTGGCATGGCATGCTAATGGTTAGGCAGGAGGAGTGAGTTTTAGGCTAAGATTCATTCAAAAAGTTACGAGTTTGATGTATGTATGACTCATTCAGATGTGAATTGTAGTTAGATGTGAATTAGTCTGAGTTCCAGCTGTAGTCAGCACCTAGTCAGTATCATAATTGAGTCTAGAGACCCAGTCAGTTACTAAACATGTATCTAAATTTAATGTGAGAAGCATGGTTTTCTAGACTGTATTGACTAGATTGCATTGTGTATAGGGGAAGCTTAGACACCTAAATTTAGCTGATTCCAACAAATCCAACCTTTTGTGTGAGATGAATCTCAGCTGTTCTTGTTGCTAAGGTAATACTCATATCTTCTGGGAGATTTATCAGGCTTTCTTACCTATCTGCACTTAACATTTTTCAAAAGAAATGTTACATATTGAGCCTCATTTTTTACAGTACTAATTGAATAAAATACTGGTTACATACCTTCCTTGTCCTCCTTTTTTTTTTTTTTTTTTTTTTTGTAGAAATGAAGTTAAAACATCCTATCTTTTTAAAGCACAGTTCTAGAGAAAGATTTCTAATAATGTTTTTGTTCTCTGATCAGTTTTCCTTTCTCCCAACAATCACCAAATATTTCTGCTAACTAGGGTAGTATAATGCCATGTTTTGACTGTTTCTTTAAGTATATCCATATGGGATGTTCATGGGATCCAGGAATTCCTTCCTTAAAGCAAATGGCTTGATTATCTTTTCCTTTCCAGGAAGGAAATCTAGTCCTCTGGTAGAAAAAGTGTGTTATCTTAAGAAATATACATCAGTGTCTTCAGGTTTGATTTAGTCTTGTCCAGAGACTAGGTATTCATTTTGTTTATTATGCTTATTTTATATCTTTATCTTTTTTTTATTTTTCTCAGATTTTATGTTTTCTTCCCCCCCAAGGAGAAATCCATGCATAAGAAGGGAGGTTCCATAAATAAGATTTGAAAATTATTTTATATAGGTAATGAATATTCTCTTTTCTTTCAAATATTTGCCTTCCCAAGGAATGCTTCATGTTTTCATACATTTACTTGATCTGTTTGTGTTCATCAGGAGAAGGGGGAGGAAAGGTGAATTAAGTAGTTTGGAAAAAAGAAGAAATTATATTTAAAGTCTAAAACATATGTAAGTAAATAGGAAATATTTCTAGAAATAGGAGTAAGAGTTGAATCTTTTCTTAGTCTAAAGCTTTATGCCCTTTCATACTGATCCAGGTAAACACGTGTTAAAAGAGGATAAGTCACGAGAGTGAAAATAATAATGGAAGGTGCGTAACATGTTAAATTTATTTATTCTTTAGTTGCAAGGTGGAGGCGTCTTCTTGAGAAAATACAACCAGATACAGTAGCATTCAGCTTAGGACATATTTACCTTTGACATGGAAAGGGAAATATATACAAAATCTCTTCTGAAACATTCCAAAACTTTTTTTCCCATCTACAAACAAGCAGATAATGACAAAGACATAAATAAATCTTCATCTCTTCAGGAAGGTCTGAAAATTTTACAGTTTTGGCAAAAAGATTTTCAATATAAACCCCATGCTTCATCAGCACAAAAAACCCCAAACAAACAAACAAACAAAACAAAACAAAAAAACAAACAAACCAAAACAAAAAACCCAACCAACCAAAACCACTCCAAACAAACAAACAAACCAACAAAAATCAAGAACAACAACAACAACAAACCCCAGGTTTTTTAGGAGCATCTGGCCACCTTTGGGAGAAAGTAGAAAAATATATTCTTGTGTGTACCTATATTTTATTTTTATAGCCTAATCAGTGTGTTTATAGCTACATGATCAAGTATTACACAGTGCAATAGAAACAGGTCTGGATGTGAAGCAGCTGGTGCTAAGAACACTGTTTACTGTGTCCCTGCCTGTGGCAGTTGCTCTGGACTTCTGTGGTCCCATGGACTGCAGGCCCTTAGCTACTTAGGAATAATTCTGGTTTAATTCCATTCAAAAGGAATCCCATCCTTGTGCTTCAGAAGGGCTTCACAAGTGTATCAAGTGGAAGTGACTAGGTGATTTATGGATTCATGTCAGAAGTACATTCCTACAAGTTATTTTTTTTTTTCTCCATGGGACAACTCACCTATTATTTTAAAGAAATCTACATTACTGAACTGCCATCAAAATACTGCATGCTCAAATATTCCAGCATATTTATGGTGATTTTAAAGTTCTTCACTTGAAAATCACTCAAAAATGTCATTTTCAATACAAGATTTGAAATTAAATTCTATGTGCCTACCATTTAGGAGAATGATTCTTTTTGCTCACTCAGTAATGTGCTCAATTACTCTTTTAGATTATATCTGTGTTGTCTTCAAGATCTAAAGAAAGTGTTTAAGTTCATTGAGAAAGATTGAGTAACTTCTTTCTTTTACTTTATCCTTACTGTACTGAACTATTTCATTGTATGACTACCCTTATTAAATAATGTCACAGAGAAAGCTGTTGAAGACATACCCTTATATCAAGTAAAAGCATCAGTTATAAATGACTCATTGACATACCCTTATATGAAGTAAAAGCATCAGTTATAAATGATTCATCCGTCTAAAAGAACTGAGAAAAAATAAAAACCTTCTCAACTTTATAATTGCATATTTTATAATCCAAGTGCCTAACAGTGTGCATGTTTATCACTTTGCACGTCCATCTTTGTTGCTGATGTAAAATATACATATGAGAGAATGTGATGGAATAATTGACAAGTTTTGATGCTTGGCTTTTACTGAATATTAACAAATAGTTAAAGAGCAATGGTCAATTACTGAATCTAAGGGAATGCAATTTGTTAGTCAAAACACATTAAGTTATCGCACTTTAAAGTGTACTTAAAATACGCAAGGACATATTTCAATATTGCCAAAGACACAGCACAGCAAAGGCATGCAACATTTTTTGTGGAGAAGCCAATACAATTTGGATATTTTGGGGTTTTCTTCTTTGTTTAAATATATTAGTTTTGCAAAAATGTAACGAAAGAGGCTGATTTTAATAGCATTAATGCAAAGCCTATGAAACCCAGGCACTTAGAGTCATGAGTGTGAATGTGATCTGGCAAGTACAGCATAGTCATTAACTAATGGATTGTAGCTACAGTCTTTCAATAAAAATGGGTAGATGGTTAGTAGTACTGTACTGTTACCAGTAATTTTAAAGTCATTTGTAGGTTAGCTTGTGAAGTTAAAAGTGTAATTCAAAATTTCCCTGCACTGCTGCCTTTTTCAGATGATTTAAGTGCAGATTCCTTGGATCATTCAGAAGAGGAACTAAATGACTCAAAAATAGTCACCCACATCACAGTGGATTAGTTATTTGAATGATAGTTTCACAGTTTTATATTTCTTTTCATGAAAAATGAAAGGAATAATATCAGGTAGTTGTTTTGTGCCATTCCTCCTGGTCTTAATATTTATTTATTTGTTTTTATATACTATACATACTTGTTCTTCATTATCAGTTCACTATGAATGGAAGTCATGTATTTCCACTTGTAAATAGGCACTTAATGATATGAGTCCCTATTGCATGAGCAGCTACACTGTTTGGAGACATATTAATTATACATTTTGCAGAAGACTGAAAATATCTAACATACGTTATAGATGAATATAGGTCACTGTGACAGCTGTAGCAGATAAATATATGCATATCTATGCATACAGACATGCATAGATACAACACATTCATCTAGGGTACAGAGGTGTTCAGATAATCTAGATGTTTACTAATGATAGTGGCCTTTGTCTAACCAACTTTTCCTCAGCATTTAAAGAGATAGTATGGCTGATCTTAAAAATGGACATTGTTCAAAATAAGCTGATCTATAGCTGTGTTCTGTTGATACTCTCTACAGTATAATCAGAATCTTAAGGTCACATTCCCAAGAAATTCTAGCTAGGAGCCTGTGCTCACATGCTCTCTTTCTGAATACATGGACTGCTGTGTTAGGCATAGGATGTCTGTTCAGTTCATCTTTGAGAAGCCTAACTAAAATAGTCTCTTTAAGTCTATGAAGATGGTGAAGGGCCTTGAGAGCCATGTGAGGAGTGGCTGAGGTCACTGGATTTGTTCAGCCTGAAGAAGTGGGAACACCTCATTGCAGTCTACAACTTCCTTGTAGATGGAAGCGGAGGGGCAGGTACCGGGCTATTCTCTCTGGTGACCAGAAAAAATGGCATGAAGATGGAACAGCTTCCCCAGGGAAGTGGTCACAGCACCTAGCCTGCCAGAGTTCAAGAAGTATTTTGACAGTGCCCTCAGGCACATAGTGTGATACTTGGGGTTGTCTTGTGCAGGGCCCGGAGTTGGATTTGTATGGTCCTTGTGGGTCTATTCAAACTCAGAAAATTCTGGGATTTTATGATTATATGATTCTTCAACCCCAATTATATACTATGCACACTTAAGTCTCCAGCCTATGAGTCATGCCTCCCAATAAAACAAAATACTTTCATGTTAAAAAAAAAAAAAGGTAATACTTTCTATCCTGAAAATCAGACAGTGTTTTTGAGCTACTCTGTATAAATGGCAGAAGAGGTCACACCAAAACAGGGAATAGACTCAAAAAAGACTACTTTAGAGACACTTGGGAGTTTATCCATGCTATTTTGTAAAAAAATGGCAGCATTATCATAAAAAAGAAAAAAAAGAAAGAAGAATTACACTTTGAATGAAGTCTTGTTAAACAAAAAATAGTTGAAGAATCCTAGAATAGCCAAACAGTAAGTTGCTTTGCATGCTTTATTAACTTTAGAACTGAAGAATGATCCTCAAGAACACACGTGAATAAATAAAACTCCATCTGTATAAGAGCACAAAAAAAGTTAAAGAAGCATTTAAGAATGAACATTTGGACCCTTTGGAAGATACCTTAGTACAAAAGAGACTCATGGTCTGCAGTCTTTCACTTTTGGATGAGCATTTTCTGTGACCTTATTATAAGTGTGTATTTCTCTCTTGCTTGCTTGTTTGACAAAAAGTATATCTTACTCTTCTGTCAAAATTAGCTTAACTGCTGTGGGTATTAATTAATTAGTCAATTAATTGAGTTTTGTATTTAATTATTAACACTGAAGGAATAAATTATGGTAGCACTATGTGTTGATGTGTGTCCATATCTCATGTCTTTCATTTTAAAACCAGGATGTTTAGACTGATGATAATTTTTTTCAGTGGACTGGTCCAGAAGTGACTGATGATATTGCCTACTTTGTTACACAAGTGTAGGGAAAGAAAAGGAGAGAAATTAGACTGGTGTTATTGGAGAAGCACAGAAGAATGGCTTGGAAGGTGCCAGATAAACTGCCAGCTGGGTAGTTTATGCACAATAGCATAGGCATTGTGAATGAAAAAATGGAGTGCCGTGGAACTGACATCAGTATAGGTAATTCTTCTGTGTACATTGAAACATTTTGGAACAGCTCTGTGCTGCTCAAAATTTAGAAAGCTCTTTTATTTATGCCTCAAAAATGTCCATGAATCATTCTGTCAACTGAGTAAACTTGAAGGGAAGAATGCCTGTCCTCAAAAGACTGTGAAATTCCAGAACAAGCTGGAAAACAACCCAAACTGAGATAGAGAGTGTTTAGTTGGAGGAAAAGATGAGTGCCATGTTGCTTAATTCAGCCTTCTTCCTTTTGGTCTTTTCAAATGTTTGCCTATTACAAGATGTCAGCCTACTCAGTGTTGTATTTTGCTACAAGGTATATGACATCTCATAAATCTGGCAAGGCACTGACAGCAGTGATCTACTTGCCCATTAAAATCTGTATAATTAGGTCGAGGCTGCGAAAATGGGAGTAGTATGCCTCGACTAGTCAATGATGTTAAACAATCATGGTGCCAGATGCAATGCTTAATAGCAGATAACACTGACCTCCAAAGTGTATTAGAAAAAATATTTACATATTACACATTTCTACTAACAATAATGGTAAAATAAGAACCAGTTTTTTGTGGTTTTTTTCCTTTTCTTTTTTTTTTATATCATATATAGTATTGCTTCCTCAAATGTGTACAATTCCTATATATTATGTTCAGTGCGTCTGAAAGTAAAGTATGGGATATGCAAATGAATCTCTTTAACATGTCAGGCATAGAAGAGTATATTTAGTCTTAGTAAAAAGATGCCAAAATACTCTTTTGTTGTGTGGTGTTTTTTTTTTTTTTTAGTTGGTTTTTTGGGAGTTTTTTTACAAGTAAGTTTGGTGTATATTGCATTGTATCCAGATTAAATAACAGGATCATTTAAATTATGTTATGAGAGGAAAAAATTCAAATCTCTTTTTCACTGGAACAAGTAAGTGACTTTAAACTTGGGTATAGTGTCTACCTAAGTCATTAGCACTGGTTTTGTTTTGAACAAGTTTATTCCACAGCTTTGATCATTTAAATTAGCCAAAAAAGATCGAACAGTGTAGCTAAGTGTACATCTGCAGATGATACTTCAGTAAAGTCTCAGTTTAAATTAGCTGAGTACCAGTTAGAAAAAAAAAACAAACAAAAAACAACAAAAAATATCCATACTAAAATAAATAATTGGAAATAATCAAACTTCTCTCTGTAGCTGATGCTTTGCTGATAATCTGCATTCTGAAGTTTGTTAAACTGGGCCTTTAATCTGAGTATCAATAGGCCAAACTGCAAGTAACTTGAAAATAGTACTTTCTACTGTAATGGTTGTTCCCTGTAATAGAAACTGAACATTTTTGAAGGACCAAAAAAGCAATAATTTTCAGTGTTAGAGTTTTGTTTGTTTGTTTGTTTTTTCAAGATGCTTTTCAGGCAAGACAATTTGAGGAAAGTTGTTCTTAATTACCATTGTAAGCACATTTGTTTGATGATAAGAAATAAAAAAATAACTAGCACAGAGATCTAAACTTCCAGCTGGTGTGCACCAACGTATAGATTTTCCTCCTTGGACAACAACAGTGGGTTTAGGAAGTGCCAAAATGATCAGCTAATTATGAAGCCCATGGTTATTTCTAAATCTTTTTTACCTAAATCTTTTTTAGGTTCTTTGACAAACTGTACTAATCAAATCATTTATATTCAGCCATTCAAAGTGTAGTACACAACAAGTACCTTATCTATTGCCATCTCTTCTTTGCTCAAACCTTTTCATGTGCCTCTTACAAAACTTTGCCACTTAATGCCCTTTCAACTCTCCCCAAATAGCGCTTAATTTGTAACGATATAGAAGACCTACCAGTTTTATCTTCGCTAGTATGTTATGTGGTAAACAAATTTGGCATGCAAGAATTTCCCTGCATTAAGATTCATTCAATCATTAGACAGACATTTGCTGCTCTACAAACACCCATTTCAACCTACTGAACTTATTATCTAATATCTGTGGGCACTGTTATTATAGCTTTTGCTCATTATTACTCTGAACCTGCTAAATAAATCATGGCCTTAAATTGTTTGTATGATTGTTCCATGAACTTATTTTAGCCTTTCTGGCTGAAGTGTTGCAACTTGATTTTAAAAAGATAAATATTTCATTTTTTGCATTTAATCCTGACTGTAAATCAGAACAATATATGAAAAATTCTGTACAACTATGCAGAAAGAGTCTCTGTTCCCTGTCCCATTACTCAGCCTAGCTTTATGCAAGGGAACAAATGTGTGCACTTTTATTTTGCAAAACACTCATATTTTTGAACGTAGTAACTTTTACTGTCCCCCTCCTTTTTTTTTTTNGTTGGATGTGATTTGCTAGAATTATAAAGACAACTATTGGTTGTGGGTGCCCCAGCCCTGGCAGTGAGGACTGCAGGGTGGCGTTTGTAAGGAGCAGCCAGGGCTGCCCCATGCTGGACACATCCAGTGCCAGCTGTCTCCAACCCACCTGTTGCAGTGCACGGCTGAGCCCTGCAGCCAAGGGGGCAACATCTTGGGGAAAGTATACTTAAAGAAAGGGTAAAAAATGTTGACTGGCAATGAGAAGTGCGGGAAAATGTGAGAAACATCCTTGCAGAGAGCCAGGTCAGTGAAGGAGAGGAAGGTGGTGCTTCAGACGTGGAAGCAAAGATTCCTCTGCAGCTCTGAAGAAGGACACACCAGAGCAAATACATCTACATGTCAGGAATGAGGGAATGAAGTTGAGTTTCAAAAAAGGTGAAAGGGAGTGAAAGGTGTTGGCTTTCTTTCTTTTTCTTTGTTTCTCACCACTCAGCTCTATTTTAATTGACAACAAATTAAATTTTCCCAAATTTACGCCCATTTTTGCTTATGGCTCTAATTGGTAATCAGTCTTGTTATCTATATCTTAACCCACAAGTGATTTTATATTATTTTCTCTCCTGTTCTGCTGAAGAGGAAGAGGAGTAAGAGAGAGACTGATCGGGCATCCAGCAACTAGGTAAGGCCAACCCACCATAAGTGGAGTTTAAATCAGCTGCCTAGGAAATAGCAGCAGACTTTAGAGAGAAATATTATTCAATATATTATCATCTTTACCAGTGATGATCCCAGTTACTATTATGGCCAGTTTTTAATCAATCCTATATTCTTTTGTTTTCTAGACTTCCAACATCTCAGTTTCTATTTTATCTTCCTGAATCTTCTCTAGTCTATCTTCTCTAGTCTATTTAGTTCATTCTTGCATATAAGAGACATTTGTCAGGTAATAACTCTGTGACATTACCACACATATATAAGTGAGGAATTTTGGCAGAAGATGTCATGACTCTTTCTGATTATGCATAATGCAGTTTTGAGAAACTAATGATGTTTTGAATGTATATATATTTGCATTTCAGAGACAGATCCTGTCATGTCACTGAGGCAACTCTCATACATATAAAGTTTTAGAACAGGACCTATGCTGAAAGAAGTACAGTTCTCCCCCTGACTCTGCCTGAGGTTTTGTTCAAGCCTTTGCTTCCCCACAAAATGTCTCCATGCCAAACAGCAAGCTTTCTCCTAAAAAAGCTGTACTATTCCCATCCAGAAAGGCAAGCTTCCTTTGTGATATATGAGAATATTGTTGAAATCATAAAGCCAAAGGTAATAAGCTGTGTCTCATCTATATTAGGGTCAGCAGGGAGAGGTAGCAGCCAGAAACTAGAATCTATTAAACACAGATTGTTTTCCTATTTTCTTACATGAAGAAGCTATAGAGAGTCTAAGTCAGTCTCCTATTTCAGCTCCTTATAAGGGCTCTAACTAAACCATTCAAATAAAACACTTCTATTATATAAGACTTTGCTTTCCATATAGGTAAAAAGGGAGCATGAGGAGAAAAAAATGCAAAATTTATCAATACATTTTGTGCAACAGAGGCTCTTGTAGGCTCCAAATGAGCTGTGCTGTGCTATCACTCACTTCATTTACACTGCTTCCCAAAGTTTTTGGAGGCTACTTTACTCAGTGATACAGTACAATAACACAGCTATGAAATATTCATATTAATTCCTAAAAGGATATTATTCCTTTTAGTTCTTGCAAAATAACAGCTATAAATAAATATATAAGTCCTTCACTGCTGTCATAAAACAAAATTAAGATGCCAAATGCTATCTGAAGCAGTGCTATGTTTTGAATTCAATCTAGCTTTCTCTTAAACTCAATACTGTAAGAATTTCATTTTCTTGCTTTATCATAACAAAAAATGTTGAATTTTCATACTTGTGGACTTTTTTTCTGGAAGTGGAGCAGGAAACATTGTAGATGTTTTGTCCTGTGTTCTATTTCCCTCTTTCCCCTCTCAACTGTTATGCTTCTGAATGGCTTATCCAGAAACTATGAAAATGAATTCTGAATATTAAATAATGTATAACTAAACCTGAAAAATACATTTTAGAAAACTCAAGTCTTTCAATTCACAGTGCACAAAGCTTTTTTAAGCCAACAATATCATTATCATTTATTTTTCAGGTGAGTATATTTTTATTGCATGCCTGTATCTGAAAAAGCATTCAAATCCTTTTTTTTTTTTCTGTAAAATTACTGCCCAGACATACAACTGTGAACAGCTTAAAAGGAAAAAACTGTAAACAGCCATCACAGAATACGTTGATGTTTCACAATCATTTTTTCAAAGTACTTTAAGAGACTCTGCTTATGTTTCCATTATAGAGAGCCTCATTCTCTACTAAATAGTGTGTGGATCTTTTGTCCCTGGTGCTTTATTGTTTCACCCTTTGGATCTACTTTTCACTTGGTTGAATAGTCAACTATTTAACATGAGTTCAGATAACCTTTGAAGATGGCTTTTCCTGATATTTGGTATTCAAGACCTGTTCTCCAAGTACAAGCAGCAGCACTCTTGAGGAGGTTTTTGGTCTGCTTTATTTGGGTTTTCTTTGCTTATTTTTCCCCCTTTTTCTTAATCTGACTACAAGGCGTATTTAGGATTGTAAGCCCACAGTTTCTTACAGCGCTTCCACCAGTCTGTGCAACTGGAAATCCAGATGAAACCCAAGAAAACCCAACCCTATAGTAAGACATAAATGGAGCAGTTTGGTCAGCGTGCCATGTTTTATGGTGTCAAAAGAGAGCTTTGACTCATATTAATGAGACATCTCGTGGGTCAGTGTCTCAACTGTTATGCAGAGTCTCTTGAGACTTAGTCACCTGTTGATCAGAAGTATCCTTTAAGCATTCATGTAGATGATGCTGAAATCTCTCCAGTTGTTTTTATTACTATCATAATAGTAATATGATAATAGCAATATGGAAGATGCTTTCTGTCTCTTCGGAATAATTCAGAGGTGAATTCCCAAATGTCCCATTTACAGAAAGATTCTGCTCAGTTGTTAGAGCTTTCTAGTAAATTATGAACTCTGAAGATATCTCTCTTCCCATTAAATGAACCTGTACTTGTTGTTAAATGATTTCTTATGATATAATGACGTATCTAATATTGCAACTGTCATAAAAACACTTACAAGTCTAATTAGCTAGTGCCATCAGGATTTGACAAAAGTGCTGTCTGGTTAGTATGGCAATCCTTTTTTTAATACAAAGTGTTTCTGCAGCCACAGAGAGTTCTGCCATAACAGGCTACCTTCTGATAGAAGATTGATTCCAGGTTTTGATTTTCATGGTATTCATCAAACAGGATGAATCCTGAGCCATACAGCAAAAATAGTTTCTGACTCCTAGCAAGCAGTTAAAATGGGATTATAGTTTATATAGTTTATTATAGGCCTGATACATGACCATGACCACATAATTTCATAATTATAATTGCTTAGTGTGTCGGGCTGTACGTGAAGTTCAACCTTCATTTCAGTCAAAACACTATTAAAATAAATCAAAATTTACAAGTCAGTGATTTGTAAATCATGGTACTTGTAACTAAGGTTTTTAAAGAATTCAATTTATTGCTTCACCTGTTTGAAATTTAATGATAAAGGAATGGCACTGGATTTTTGGTTAGTTCAGGCAAGTAAAGCTTTTTTCATGTGCTACTCCTTCTTTACGAAATGTTCCAAAATACACTGTTGTCTTCATTGAGACCAAAGACATGTTAACCACTGATGATGGATGACAGAATCAGTTAAATTGTGGTGGATGAAAAGTGCTTCTTTAACCACTGACAAGTGTTATATAAAAACATAGCTCGTGATGCTAAGAAAATAGCATGCTTGCCTTTGTGGTGAGTGCTGATGATCAAAACAAGAGACCTAAAGATGAAAATGGTACAATATCTGTGGTAACAGGTTATTTGAGAATTCTGTATTCATAATATGCTGAGGAGAATGTGTCATATGTTTCATTTGCTTCTGATTTAAATTTGTTGTCCTCCCCACCTTCCCCTCCCCCCACCCCGTTGTGTGTGTATATATGTATGTATTTCTGAGATTCTCTCCTTTGAGTGTAAAATAAAATAAAAAGTAATAACACTGAAAAGCCGATGGGCAAAAATTGATTCATAAATGAGAAGGTGGCATTCATCTTGGAGCTCTTATTGGAAACCTAAATCTCAGTAAATTTGTAGCCTAAGGTTACAATGGGCTTAAAGGATTTCTGTCTCTGAAGAAAAATTAGAACACCTTTGAGGTAAGGTAAATGGAAAAGGTTGTTTGGGCAAACGTGGAGCTCTAGCACTATTAAATGTTAAGCACCATCAGGGGGTATCTCAGTCATTAACAAGAATGGCATGTTGAAGATTGTTTCAAGCAGGAGAAGAGTTATGGATGGCTCTATGGAGGTGACACAATACCACAGGGAAGTTATGTCAAGCAAAAAGCAGATTTTTAAAAACATATTGTGGGAAAAATCCTACCGAAATAGTGTCCTTTCTTTACATTGCCCATTTACATTCTTTTAAATGAAGCAAATCTGAGAACTTTGAAATCCTTTCTACACCCTTGTGCATACCAGTTCCCCTTGATCTATGGCATATCTTGTCTTCACTTGCAGTGTAAATGTAAGCACCAACTTAATCCAAACATAAGCATGTTTACTTCAGATCCAAGTAGTTAGCAGCCTTGACTGACTTGAAAGTGTTTTATGGGCCTTGCTTGTTAGTTTTGTATATAATTAAAAGGGATCTCAGGGGTTCTGTAGTCAGCCAGTAAGTTAAGCTATCTGGTGTGAGAATAATGTCTTGCTATCTAGGGAAGGAAAGATTTAGAAGCCAAGCTAGGATCTGTGTTTCAAGCCAACAGAGTTTGAGAAGTGAGCAGACATGAAGTGTTATATCTCTAGGCAGTAGTTACCAGCTTTCTCATTACGCTAGCATATCCTCCTGGCTGCTCTGCAAAATGGCCCTGAGATTAGAAGCTCTGTAGGAAGCTATCTGTGTTCTCACGGCTGGAAATATGTTGTTCGGATGACAGCAGCTACATGGAAAGTGGGTATTAAGATATTCTTCAGCATCAAGAATATTTTGCTTTTCCAATTTGCCTTAAGGTATTGCTTAGAGAGGATAGCAGGTAGTGTGGTGTCTACTGTAATCCTATTTGAGAGTAAATAGTGGGACATACCATACGTTTATCTTCTAATGCATAATGTACAATAAATTGTACTGTGGGACAATAAATTTTTCTCTGGGAGGACCTTAACATTTTACTCATAGAGTAATCTTTAGTTTAATAAATACACTTCCATATCTTCACCACTTCCTATATCGTTTGTTATCACAATCTACTTGTATTGGGTTTATGTGGAAAGGTTTTGAAGGGGGGGAACTGCAGGAATGGATTCTGTGGGAAGATGCCAGAGGCTGCCCCCATGTCAGGCAAAGCCAGTTCTACCTGGCTTCAAGACAGATCTGCCTGTGGCTAAGTCTGAGCCAGACTATAACATTGGTAGCACCTCTGTGAAAGCATTTAAGAAAGGGTAAAAAATTCTGTGTGACAGAACCTGGGAGAGAGTAGTGAGAATATGCAAAAGAACCACATATCAGTGAACAGGGTGAACAGGGTAGGAGGAGGTGCTTCAGGCACCAGAGCAGATTCCGCTGCAGCCTGTGGAGGTCCACGGTTGAGCAGATATCCACACTGCAGCCTGTGCCAGATCGGGTGGATGTGCCCTGAAGAAAACTGCAGACTGTTGAGAGCCCTTGTTGGAGCATGTTTCTGGCAAGATCTGTGACCCTGTGGGAGACCTTTCAGGTTAATTCCTGAAGGATTGCACCCCATGGAAAGGACCGATACTGCAGCATTTTTTAAAGAACTGAAACCCAAGGGATCCGTGCTGGAGAAATTCATGGATCCATAATGTTTGAGCTGAAGGAGAATACAAAGTTCCTCCTGTTTGTGTGTGGTGTTTTTTGGGGGTTTTTATTTTGGTTTGTGGGTTTGGGTTTTTTGGTTTTTTTTTTGTTTTTGTTAGATTTGGGGGTTTGGGGGGGGTTGTTTTGGTTTTTGGTTTTGATTTGGTGGGTTTGTATTTTGTTTTTCGGTTTTTTTCCTTGTTGGTTTTTTTTTTTTTTATTATTTTGTCTTTGGTCCACTTGCACAAATGGCAGATACTTTAGACAAACAGATTATGCATACAATTTTAGGTACAGTTTCTGAGACTGCCATTTACTTTGTGACTCATTATTTTTTTTTCTACAATGCTAACACCATTGGACAAAAAGAGAGATATTAATAGAAACAAAATGACATTGATATGCCAACTGAGGTATGAACTATCATAAAGCACTGATATAGTAGCTTCAGGTCTGTCAGTCACATACTGATGTTAAAAGTGAACACATCAGTCCTGAAGGAGGTTATGGGTAAAGGGGGTAAAGTGCTGAACTGTGACCCAGATTATCACAAGTTGTCAGTTTTTGCAGATGAGGTGCACCTACATGTATCTTGGTACCTTCTCTACTTAAATAAACAACTTATTATTGGTAGTTTTTAAAGTTTTAATTCATCTAATTTTGATTGCCAACTAGTAATGCAGAATTGAATCTAAATTCATGTTGAGAAATGTGAATACTTGAATTTTCAAAAATTACTGTTATATTGAATCTACATTGATACAACAGTTATATAATAGCCTTTCAACAGTATTGAGGAAGGAAAGAATACACTTTTTTGATATAAGTATGAAAGAAACTTATTAACAACATTGATATTAAGCATTGTGCACATTCAGAATATGTAAACATCTTGGCAGAGGAGAACATGAAGGCTTAGTATGACTTGCAGTGTAGTGGCAACATGATAGATAGGTAAATGTGACTTTGTTCACTCACGTTTCATCTAATATAATTCAGAAGAAATTCAGCTTCAAGGAATGAACACATTTTCAGAAATTGATAACATAGAAAATATAATCATGCATATAGAAAACGAATGTGGTATTTCACTGGATTGGCTAAGCTCTTTTTAGTGACAAAATCACTCTACAATTCTTAACCAGCTTGTTCAGGGTATTTAATGTCTTTAAAAAAGAAAACTCATTAGAACTATTTCATATTTAATACAAGCCTTAGAGTTCAGGGACTAAAAGGCTGTGAAATAAAGAGATCAGTTTCAGACTAAGATGTTACTCCACTAATCTCGCAGAAACAGATTCAGGTGATGTGAACTTTTATACAGTTTGCACTGAAACATCCAGTTGGCAAGAGGAATTAAAGAAATGCGTGCAAAGCCCTGAAGTGTTGGATTCATTCCTTAACTAGAAGTTTTAGGCTACAGATTTAATGCATAGCTTCTGAAAATGTTAAATATAATGCATATTAAGACTATTTAATTCAGATTTATCAGTAGGAGTTTTGGAGGCCTGCCACATACAAAGTAAAGTGAAAGAGGTAAGCACTCCCTTGGTGTTAAGAGGAGCCATCACTCAAAACTATTTCTGCCTAATTTAAATCCATTGATCTGCACACTGAAATCCTATGGAAGATTTATGCTTCATTCAAAAGTTTACATTAAACCCAAAATAAATTGTTTCAATCACAGTATCTGTGAGTATCACATGAGAGATTTTGCCTTGTCTTTTTAGAGTTTGAATTAAAATACCTGCTAAAACCAATTGAGGCCATTGCCTGTTATGGGATTTTGTTAAACTATGATTATTGAATGTAAATAGCAATATCAAGATGTTGTTATTAATAACATGGTATCTGTTTCTTCCAAGCAACATGATATTGATTGGCAAAGAATAGCTGTAGAGCAAACTTTAAATCATGGTATTGTGGAGGTTTGGGTTGGCTCCCTGCCAAATCCCAACGTCAGCCACACGGCTTTCNTTATGATGAATATGACTTACAATTAATTATTTAAGGGATACATTTTGTTCTCATTTACAGTATTGAAGTTCTCTGGAGTTGGACATACTCATTAACAGCAAAATGAAACTCTCAATTTAAAAGTTTCACATGATTCATGTTTTGAGTAAAGATGTTATTCCTATGAATAGAGTTTATAACACAAAGCATGTGTACAGAAATCAGACACTACATTTTTTGAACAGTTACACTGAGAGCAATTTTTAGTTATTTTATTTATGAAGAAACAAAGGAGAATTTAGGCACTTATATTTGATATGAGGGTACATGATTGTGCCGTTTACAGTCCAGTTTTCTCAGGTTTTGTTACAGGCACAAGTTAGAGTAATCCACAGCTCTGTTACTCTCTCATCTTGTATATCATAATTTCCTTTATGTTCCTAACTATTAGTTAACAAAGATGATACCCTGCTGAGATCTTAGAAGACAGCTGAGGCATACGCCCAATCCCCAGAAGCTGAAAATGTAGAAAATTAGCTTCCACAATCTATATGTAGTTCTCACTACAAAAGAATAGTATTCAAGGGGTCAGTATGCTGAGGAAAATTATGTCTAAGATCAGAAGTTAGAAATGGTCAGAACAAAGATTTTGTGTGTCACTAAACTTAATTGTCCATTTGTAATTCAGACTACATTTCCTTATTGAGGCTGTGATTCACAATTAAAAATCCAGTTCTAAGATTAAATGTAAATAGCTTCTGAGAACCTGAATTTGTACCTGAGGCATTAATAATGCTGGGGCAAGAAAATAAGGAATGCTTGTTTTTACATAATAGCCTATTAATGGAGCCTACTAATAATAGCCTATTAACAATAGCCTATTAACATAAGGCTATAGGAGATTGCATGTAGGATTGTTGTAAAAAGAAGGAATGCAGAATTCAAGGAGATGAATATTGAAAGATTCTCCTGAAATGTGTGTGATGCTGGAGTCTTGTCCTACCACAGGAAACTGCCTTCTGTGTTCTTACAGAGACCACTGGACACATTATAACCATAATGATATAATTTATAATGAAAAGCTATAAGAGAAGTACCAGCCTATCCTATTGCTGCTTCTGGGGTACTTTTCTGGGTTACATCACTTTGTGTGGAAATCTGGAAAGCAAAATAGAGAAGAAGAAGAATGGAGGGAACTAGCCACATATAGTAGAAAACAAATGTTTTCAACAAGGTAATAAATGGGGACAACCAGTGCAATCTTCCCTAAGTGCAGAGAAGACACAACAATTGTAGAAAGAGATTTCTTTATAGTGTACCTTCATGGAACATAGATTGGACAGCCCACTGACAAAAGTTCCAAAGTTTCATGATGGCTGTATGGTAAAGCCTAGTTATTAGTCTTGGTCTGAAGGCAACCTGTGGGAAGATTTGGTGCACAGGAGAGAATGATAAAGGAATCAAGGATTTGAGGGTGCAAACTGAAGAGGGAGGGTTCAGAATCAAGAATAAGAACTACAAATGCAATAGGCAGAAAAGTTCGACGCCATCTACAGCTTTCAAGATTTACTTATGTAGCTCTTACTTGGAGACATCTAACTGCTCATGAAGTGTAGCAGACATATATAGATCAGAATTAGTGTCCTATGTGTACAGTACCCAGGTACTAGCAGGCAAATGACTGTCCCCTACAGCCTTCCATGTGAAGGGAGACAATGATTTTTTAGGTAGTCACACATTAAATAGTTTGGGTAAGCAGAATTGAAACCTTTTTTTTTTGCTGTTTCAACTATTTCAGTTCTAACCACACCAAACTTCTCTGTTGGCTTCACTACAGTGAAGAGAATCAGTGAGGATGAAAGAAACCTGGGACGTTCACTATTCCCTTTGTAAATATCTTATTTAGGATAAGAGAAAGCTTTGCAGTCAGTGTAGAAACCTGCCAAGGAGGTCAGAAGGAGAACTCAAAAACATACCATACCCTGGTTTTGCTATTTACAGTTGGGAAGAGGGTTTATTCATCAAACTACAATCTCATTAAGAAACTAGATAAAAATTCAATGTGGAAATTGATCTCCTTGATTTTTTTATAGTTTCCCTTGGGAAAGGTCAGAATTATTATGCCATCACATTATAATAGTGTCATTTTGCTTCTCTTTGGTTTGTTTTTATGTTGTTTGATATTTTGTGTTTGTTTGTTTGTTTGGTGGTTTGGGTTTTTTTGGTTGTTTGGTTTGGTTTTGGTATGGAGTTTTTTGGGAGGTTTTGTTTGGTTTTTTTTCGGTTGGTTGGTTTTGTTTTTTTTCGTTTGTTTTGGTTTTTTTTAATGTTGCCTTTTTCTGGTTTAGATTCATGCCGACTCTTCATCTTTTGCTTAAATTTAATCCCTAAAGCTTTTTAATTTAATATGCACTCATATAATCTTTTGATTATTGACTATGAGTCAGATACCTTACTGGGCATTAAAGTTTGCTGAACTTCATAAATTTAAGTTTATAAAGAGGCAAAACTTTTACTCTGTAAACATTTTTTTATTTTTTTTTAAACCACTAAGTCATCCACTAGCATACAACTCAAGCGGAACACCCAATCTTAGTAAAATATGAAAGCAATCTCCTGTTGCTAGAACAGGCTGCTTCTATTTTGGTTGCTATGGAGCTCTACAAGCAATCAAGTTGCAGACATGATCTATGACACACCGCACCTCATGTGTTCCATTGACAGAGGGTAGGGAACCCAAGTCCGTGAAACATCTGTACAGGAGTGCTTTATTCCCACATAGGCAAACCCTTATCTTCAAGCAAGAATTATAAATGAACCTTAATAAAGTAGTTGCACTGAATTTTCATACTACAGGTAATATACTTTTATGCTTGTAAAGTAAATTTCATATGAGATCAGTAAAACCAATCCCAGCGGTGCTTGCAGTGTTTTCTTCTAAGTGAGATTTAGTTGCTGAATATAAAATATAACAGAAGAACAAAAGATGCAAGCATACATAATGATACACTTTTATGATATTCATATGATTAGTTGCAAATTCCCCAAGTTATTTCTGTACTTCTGTTCCTTATGTAACAACCAGTTTCTACTGAAGTTCTCTCTTTTTCTCAGAAGGTTAAAGATTTTTGTTGCACTTTGTGAGTACTTGGGTAGGTGTATATTTTTGTATTTTCTTTCCTTTTGTTGAATCTGGTATATTTCATACATTTCTTTGACTTTTTGTTTAAAAAAAATTAAGTCAAAGTATTGGTTAAAATATTTTTTTTTACTCATGTAGATGAAAGGTATAACATAGATTACATTTATTTCTTCTGTATATTTCTTCTGTATATGTTCTTGAAATTAAACCAAATATATAGGTAAAGACTAAATGCAATATGAACACAGGGAGGATATGCATAATTTTAAATCTAAAAATTGGCTCATAAGCAGTAGGTTTACAGTATCTAAAGTTGGAATAATTGAGCTATCCCTGAACATATGCAATACATTTTTACATGAAAAATAAATTTCAATTTTGCCATCTTATGAGCTTATTAAAAAAGTATTTCATTCCTTTCTTCACTATATGTTATTCGTTATCTCCTTTTTATCAACTAGTGAATGATTGGAAAACACTCCGACTAATAATTTTATAGTAGTAACTGTTCAGTAAATTAGATCTTTCTTTAAGGTTTCTGGTAAGGGTTTAGAAATATAATCAACGCTATGTAAGATTGGAGAAAATGTAAACAAATAAAGACAATTAAGAAGCAATAGGAGATATTTTGTATTAAAAATGTTTTCATTGAACATTTTCCTAGTAAAGCTTAGCTATTTTTATTTTAATTGTATGTGGAAACTCTTTTTGACAACCATGTTACATTTGCCTTGCATTTTTTATTTCAATAAATGCTCATTTTTTCCAAGCATTTAATGCCACTCAAGATAGTAAAATTGAAAAGTAGTTAGGCTGTGGTAAAATAATTGCTGTCCCTTTAGGTTTGCCCCATGAGGATGCTCACATAATAACCCAAATCCCCTTGATTTAAGTCTCACAGTTTAACTTGTCAATATGTAATTATGGTTACAAAACAAAACAGTACTCAGTTTTATTGTGGTTTCAAACATGAAGAATGGAATGGAAACACCCAAGGATGGTAAAAGGGATTGTCCCATTAAGTTTTTTTTATATAGTGACCTCTGGGGACTGGGACTACACTTCTGTGTATCAGTTCAGCTATCTGAAAGAAGAATCCTTTTTGGAACCTCTGGTTAATCTAAAAGGACTGGAACTTTAATTTTGATTACTATTAATAAATTTAAAAGGCCATGACACATTTTTTGCATACTTACTGTTTATCTTTTTTTAACAGTTGTTGGAAATATCTTCCCAGGCAGACTGCCTGAATAACTCTCTACAGATAACATTTTTGTCACAGCAAAGCATTTTCTGCTACAGATTGTAATTGATTTTTTAAGAACCAGTTTATGATGGCTTAACATCAGTATGATTATCAGTAGCAGTGCAATTTCCCTCACAAAGCAGCAGGGATCAGTTAAGGTAACACCTCTTCTATTAACATGTTTTTAGCAACTCAGCAAACAGCATGGAAAATGTTCATGCATTCTCAGTTCATCCTCACCTCCAGTTTGGCAAGTTGAGCTCTTTAAGCCCAGCAAAGAGAAGTCACTTGATAAAGTGATTAGACATAGTGAAGTTGTTAAGGGCTTCTGTTTGTTTTGCTTTGATAGATTACATGAGCCTTCTATTAAACCAGTCTATTTTAGGAAAGGATAACAGCAACAAAAGGCAATTACATATACACCTTTTTTTTTCTATGCAATATTTATCAATAGTTTTGTTTTAATATAGTTTCCTTTTAATTCATCTGGGAAGCCTGGTGTCTCAATGAGACTGTATTCTCTCCTCCAGTGTCTGCCAACTGAAGCGCAGCTTTTAATGCTGAGGAATCCAAGAGCTTCTGATAGGAGGAAAATTCCTGCTATTACCCAGTGCCTAACTTGAATACCAATGACAAGCATCAGTAAAACACTTCAAAAATCAAGAATGTATGTCAGTAAAATTATAATTGTGTCATTGGCATTGCTGAGATTGACTCAAGCAGTTGTCTTCAGGTGGCTTGACAAGCTACAGCTTCAGCTAGCAAATGGCTGGTTAGCAGAATATGTTAAGGAACGTCTGTCAGAGCAGGTAGAGAGGGAGTAAAGGGAATTGTGTCAGGTATATCCAACTCTATTTTGACCAATTTTCATTGGAAAAAAGCAAACCATCATCTTCCAGGTCCATAAATTCACATTAATAACTGCTCAAGCGTTTGCAGTTTTCATTTCCACATTCAGTTTATCTGAAAGTTATCTGGTTTTTACCATCTTAGAAATTCCTGTGATACTGAAATTAGTAGAGAACAATTTTAGATGTGCTGCCACTTACATTAAACAGTAATAATATATACTCAACTAAAGCATTCATTAAATAACAGACATGACAAATATCTGTCCTACTTTTTGATGGAATAAATCCATATGAAGGCAAAAAAAATAAATATGGAGAATATTTTAATTATTTTAACAATTATTTTAAATAATTGATTTTATTTATCAACTAGATTTGTTTTATGTAAGTAAAAACATTAGGACCAAAGGGGTTTTTTTAGTGGCTTTCTACTTACAAATTAAGAGAATTTTGCAAGCAATTCAGTTTAACCAGATATTGCTGTGTTCTTTGCTTGAATGGAAAAGCTTTCTATTTATCGATATTCCATAGGCACTTAATTTTTAAAAATCTCATATTGTGTTTAAATTTTTGCGTATTTTCCTCTGCAGACAACTCAATAGTTTTCATTTATACAAATGTAATTATGTGTGCACTGAAGCCAAAATGATTTGAACAGTTAAGGAAACAGGAAGGAAAATATCCTTTTTAAAATACAGGTCACATAATAGGTTGGTAAATGTGATTAAGTCACTGAATTTAAGTGTTCCATAATTGTCTCATAGAGTACTCAAATAATATCTTTGTATTCTTGAGGTATGGCAAAAAATGCAAAAGATGTATGCGTAATTGGTAAAATAAATCCTAATGACCTCTCGTTTAATCCCATCTTTTACTTTCTGTATTGTTCCTGTCTTGGGGCACCAGTAGATATTAAATGCCTACTTTGTTTAAGAAATCTAGTAATGTGCACTGCAGTTAATTTATCTGGGAACAATTACTCACAGGGACTTAGGAGATGCCATTACTACTCCTGTCCTCTTGCTGGGGGGCACACAACGTGAATGTGAGTGACAGTGTGCTTAGTAGTGGTGAGAGGTTTCAGTCAGTGCTCAGAATTGGCACTCCTCAAAACCCAGAGAATGCAGAACAGGCACAGATATACACAACTGCAGAGAAACTGTCCCTATCAGTGTTTGTATAATGGAAATATCTTATGAGAGGTGCTTTGATGGGGGCGATTCTAGTGTAATACACAAAATATTTTAAAGTGATATTAACTTCAAATGCTTCTGGCACTCTTTTTTGTTGCGGCTTTTTTTTTTTTTAATAAAACTTGCACTTTTGCAATTAAATACCTGATCTTACATAGGTGTCTGTTCATCTGGAATTGTCTTTTCTGTACGATATCCAAAAGTCTAAAAGTTTGAACCAGCCAGAGATTTGATGCCTCTGAGAGTATTAAATCTATGTAGTCTGTTTGAACAACATACAAGTTTATTTTGCTTTCAATTTCATAATTTACATAGGAACTTTTCCATTAGATAATAATAGTTGCTTTTCTACTGCCTCCAGGTGTTTTCTCTACCATTGTCTTATTGACAGATTTCTCTGTAATCCCTAACACAAAATTAAAATCGACCTGTAAACTGAAACAAGTGTTAAGTGCTCAATTCACCCCTCACTAATAGCACTTTTTTTTCTCCCTATCGTTTATTAGAATACAAATATTCCTTCCTAAGTACTTCAATGAAATTATAAAATTCTTCAACGTTACACTGCAAAGATAGGTTGTTTTATGACTTGGTATTTCCATGGGTAACCTCTACCCTAATATTTACCTGTGGTAGAGAGAGAGAGACTTACTGAAATCTTGTCCCCACATGAATATCGTAGCCCATGATCTAAGTGCTATATAGTCTTGCAGGGAACTTTGCTTATGTGTCTCATTTTAAAAGCAGCTTTAAACTGTTGTTTCATTCCTTTAAAATTTTGTTGTTGGTTTGTGGTTTTGTTTTTTGTTTTGGTATTGGTTTTGGGTTTTTTTCCCTCTTTGCTTCTTCTCTTTTTTTCAGCACTGTAATGCTGAAGAATTCCAGATCTAGATTCATCATTCCAGTACCACATTCACTGCTTATACCTATGGTGGCTCTGTTTAAGTGTTAGAGCCTCTGTGCTCCCTAATTAGCCTCTGTATATCCATATTGGTG
>VWZF01004328.1:665052-721142 GCA_013396755.1 Sclerurus mexicanus
TCTTTTTTTTTTTTTGTATGGCATCAGAATTAAGACTGCATTTTAGTAAAACAATGGATAACTAGAGTGGTGAAAGCAAAGGCAAATGGTGGTGTGCAGTTTGGTTGGGCCTTTTTTGCTTTTTCCTTTTAAGACATTATGTTTTATGTTACTGTGTCTGATTGCGATGGATTGAGCAACTAATGAAAGGAAGTTCCATCCCCTGTTAGCATTATTATTTTCTGTGTTTCAAAAAGCCATTGATATTTCAAATCTGTTGTTCTGTTTTCCTTCTAGTACTACATAGAAAAAGCAGAGGAGAAAATAACACATTAAGAAAGAAAAAAATCCTTAGAAAGTTTTACATATAGCAAGGTTCACCCCTTCCTGTCATCCTTCCTTAATTTTCTTTTTTGGCAAAGCATACCTGTCAAGCTTTTACAGATTATATTCCTTCTGCTATTAAAAAAACCCCAACCAAACAAACAAAAAACAAACAAACTAAACCAACTAAACAAACAAACACACACACACACAAAAATCTAAACCAAACAAAAACCGCCAAACAAACAAAAACGATCAAATAAACAAAAACAAGCAAACAAACAAAAAATGCTCCTTAGGAAATTTTTTCTAGAACGCCCAGAACAAAGTTTCATACACTTTTGAAATATATATAATTGGAACAGCTTATAGCCCCCAACATGCATATGACAAACAATAGTAATGATGTGAACCCATTTGTTATGAAAACCAAAAAATATTAATGAAGGAAATGGTGTTTCAAGCTTATGCAAAGAACAGTGGCAGCTCCAGAGGGCAATGGCTTATTGAAACCTATGTTCCTCTGCTTTTGGTTAAATTGACTTGAAAAGACTGTTTCAGATAGCTCCATATGGTGGCTGAGAGTGAAGGAATATTGCACTGTATTCTGAGCAGTTACATAATTCTGTATGATTACAGACACCTTCACTTTCTAAAATTACCACTTAAATGATATATTACCTTAGGTAGCTTAATCAAAACAATGTAACGCCAATTACTTATATGTCTTGATAAAGCCATTGCAGAAGTGTATTCAACAGTATTGGCTATTTTTTCTCAATCTGTCAATCCTATTAGAATTGTCATCTTTGAGAACTGCTATAGGAGCAACTTTTCTACCTTGATCTTAGTCATTTCTTTTTTCTTATATCAAATTAAATTATTTTGTGTTTTAATTTCTTCCCATTTGATGGTGTACTGCATGAAATAAATGTATACAGAACTTTGCAGGTCTTTAAGAATTAAACATTTCCTGCGTATTTACAGATAGATAAATAGACAGACAAACACAAAACATTGGAATCTTAGCAGAAATTTGCATTTACTTCAGGAGGTTCTAGATTTCCTTTAGCACAAGGATATGAGAATGTGTAGCAGCAACAAGGCTATCAAATAGGTATTTTCCTAATGCTTTTTATTTCCAATACTCTTATTTTGATGTTGCCTTTATATTAGTTACTTAGAAATAACTTGAACACTCATATTTAAGACCTTTGATATATTTAAATAGTTCACTAATTCTACTGTCTGCTTGCCTAGTTACAGAAAAAAAAATATCTTGACTAATCTATTTGATTGTTTGGTCTAAAAACTTATGTCCAGTATTAAGCCGAACAAAAATCCAAAAGTATTCACTTACCTTGGTAGTTACTTAGGGTAACAATTTTATTGTCATAAAATGCATAGGTGCATAAGGGAGTGTTGCACAAGACGTTATTTTGGGAGTGGAATTTTATTTTGTTTGGGTTTTTTTCCCTGGTTTTGGTAATGAAAAGTTTTTACCATGTGAATTCTCTCCTGACCTGCATGCAAATTTAGAAAATGTTTTTAATAACATAACTTAGCAGTAAATTAGCTGTTCATGTAACTGGTTTAACTTATGTTTGAGCTGAATGAAATTTAAAAAAATTAATTAGTTAAAACAAAACAAAACAATAAAAACACCAGATTTTTAAAATTGGTTATTCAACAAAAATTTCATTGTGAAGACCCTTGTGACTGCAATATTCATAGACACCAAGGGTAGGAGCCTTTCCCACTTTGCTTGTTGTAAGTATTAGTATGATAGCAGCATACAATGTGTGCTTTGTTTATTTAAATTAATGATTTAGAAATGTGGCCTTTAGCTATTGGACTGGAGTAATTTTTTTGAATGACTCTGTATTCATCCAACATTTGGATGTAGAAATACTTGTGTTACAGGAATAATTTTATTGTAGTGGATGTTGCCTTCATCCATGTGAAAAATACATCCTCTATTTCAGAATAAGGCACTCAAGGGGTTAAGGAAACCGTGTTTCTATGGTGAGAAAAATAATTGGTATTGATTAGCAGTTGGTGCAACATTGCTGAAAGGGCTATTAAAGCCCTAAAGTACAGTACAAAATGATACTGAAAGCATCATGTACTCCCTAGACTGTCCTATACTAACTGTTCCTATATTTGAGATGTCCTCCTGACTTTGCTTATGATTCTCAGGAGCTTTGTTATACTCAGTGATTTCAAATTCTAAAGAACATTTAATTAGTTAAATGGAGATTGGGGTGAAGGGGAATTGCCCAGATGTAGAGGTAGCTGTCTTTCTCCTCAGACAAAATTTGAGGGCTATTTCATTAAGAATCATTAAAGAATTGGATCTTATAGCTATGTCTTTTATGCAGCTTTTATACAGAGGTATGCGATAACAAAGTGACAGCAAGGGCCTGGAAAGTACATGTTTCTTTCCTTATGCAGCTATTTTATATTTCTCAGTCAGTGTATCCTCACAGTGAGCCAAGAACCATAGATGATCTACTTGTATTTGTCACTTATATTTTGAGATAATTCCTTGTCAAAAAGATTTTTTAAAAAGTTAAGCTAAATATAGCATAGCTCAAGGAAAACATGTTAAAATTAGAACAGAAGTTGCATATCATAAGCTTAAATCTCTTTTTGCTTAGATTGATGCTAATCCATTTTTTCTGTATATCAAACTGAATATACTCATCTTGACATTTTCTGACTGTTTCAACAACAACAACAAAAAAATGGTTCAGTAAAAATGTCAAGCACAGTTAAATGCTTTAGGGCATTATTTATACACTAGGTAGTGACTTAGAACAGTATGGTTGGACTCTCTTGTGCCTGGGTCTGACTCAAGAGATGCTTCTCTACGCTGCCAGGTGGTTGTGACAGGTCAAGGACCAGTGAAGGAGGAAACTGGAAGGAGTCTGAGGGTGACATTGCATGATCCATGCAGAAGTCCCAAAGGAAGGTTCCAATCCCTATGGCTTCTACTCTTGGATTACCTTTGTTTAGAAAATTTGCAATTGCTAAAAGATAAACTGCAATTTAATTAAAACCTTTAGTGATTTGATTTGTTTTTTATTTTAATTCAAGTTCTCTGGTAGTAAGCCATTGTAATCCCCTAGCAGTACATTAGTTCCAGCCTCAATAAATTGTTTTCAGGACTTAACAAAACCAACTGCTAAAATGGACTTTTCTAGCAGAAATTGAGCAAGCACACGTACTGTAGTAAAGCCCTGCATTTTTTTCTTCTGCTGTTTCTCCTTAACTTCAGCATATATATGTAGTAGTAGTAGTATATAGAATCTTCACCCATGCTTTTTATGTTCATATATATATACTGTTATATATATTGACTGTGTATTGTAGCACATTACCAGACTTTTTAGAATGACTAGTTCCCTTGCCCAAAAATGTTAATGAGATTAATTTTTAAAAAGCTACTCTACAAAGAAAAGCCATATTATCTCACATAAAATCCTTCCAAGTTAGACTTCTGTAAGTGAGAAGAAATGAGACATCAGCTGTCCATCATGAAACAGATAGCTTCCCAAACACAGAAATCAAGTGTGTTGGTGGCTTTGTAGGGCTACACTATATAAAGGTAATAGTGATTTTCAAAAGCTTACTCCAAAAATCATGCTGCCATTTCTGATTCAAGAGGTGAAGCAATAATGCTTCTGTCTTTTGAAACTATTACTACTGACTACTTAATGTTTATTTTTGCAAGCATATGTTTACCAGGTGACACACTGCAATATTTTTGTTACCACGGTGGTATTATCCTTCAGTTTTAGGACAGACATGACAAGACACATGCTATGATTGCTGGATAGTCACAATCCATTGGGACTAATGTATGAGTAATGCACATAAGGATCTTTCAAAAATACTGTTTGAGAGACTGAAAGGTTAGTGGTTAATGGCTCAAACAATAGGCCATTTGCAAATGCAGTGGGTGTTTTGTGACCATGTGCAAGGTAGCAGCCCAGGTACAGAGGGTGTGAGCACCAGAGGATGACCACAACAAACCAACCTTTGTTTAGCAACAAGCTGGGTTTTGAGCCAGGTAAAGGAAGAGGCTGATAAGAAGCAGATGATACTGAATGTGATAATACTTTCTATCATGCTGATATCCTCCCTTACCCAATTGACTGGGGTTTGAAAACTCCTTCTGGAAGTACAAAGTACGGGGACATTCACACATAGGCCTGGAGGTATTCATCCCTTCTGATGGGGCAAAACTGGCTCAACCACAATGACTATCTTGAGAGACTGCTGTCATATCTCAGAAGGGGTTATAAAGCATCAAAGATCCAAGAAATGCTCCCAGACTCCTTTCTGGGGCCTTCCACTAGAGAACTGTTCATGATTCACAGTGTTGCAACAGACAGTGTAAAACTTCCCTCCCAGGGAAGGTACCTGGATGTTTTGAAGTAAACCTGGATGTATATTAACGCACTGGACTTTGTCTTTCATGGGCTTCCCCCACTCCTCATGGTTCAAGACTGTGACCATAACTTCCACCAATGGACAACAATTAAAATTGCAACAATCAAGTCTCATTGCTGGATCCACGAGTGGTGATATCTTTCCTTTCTACCATCTACTTTTATAATTTCTTTCTCTTGCTTTCTTTTCCTTATATATTTTCTCAAGTGATATTTTTATGCTTTTGTATTGCTATATTTCTACAGATAATAACCAAACTACACACCTTCTTAATTGCAACCCATTTGTTCTAAAATAAACATATATATATATTTACATATATATATATATATGTATATTCACTGTTCATTCAGTGTCCTTTCATTCTAATCCTCCTCAAGGGATATAGTAACAAGAGCCTGACTTACCTTCACCTGTGAGAGTGGGTCGTAACATACTGGTTTACTGCTATTTTTTCATCCCACTCTCTTAACTCTACTATCTAATATTTGTTTATTGCAACTTGTTTTTTTCAAATATTCCCAGTCCTGTCTGCTTTAAAAGTCAACCCAAATATTGTACTTTCCAGATGATCTAAACTTATTTCAGTGATAAAAGAAACTATTGTAAAATGTTGAAAGAACTTAGGAGTAACTTGAACAACAGAGTTGCACACATCACATCATACGGAGATAAATTTCACTGAGTACTGAGGCAAAGTACTTCAAAAAACATCCGCTAAACATAGACATGGGTAATGATAAACTAATCAAATGCTTTTGTGGATGTCTGTCATCCAGCTTTACCTAAGAACAGAAAAGCTGTCAAATCAAGCTAGTCATTGTTAGGAGTCACTCAATAAAGATTCAAGAAAACAGTTCACTTGAATATCTTTCACATAAATAATATCTTTTCTACCAATTATTTGATCTGAAAAACACATAAATAGAAAGGCATCAATCCTGGATTCACCTTTTCCATTTCCATGCAAATAGTCCTGTAAATTTTCTCAAGAAAACTGCAGTCTTCCTTCCCAGTGTTCATCAGTTCACAGAGAAACCTTTACTGTTATCTTTGGTGAAAGAAGAACATGCTGTATTAGTGTATTTATAAAACTTATTATTTGTGTCCTTTCCTTAGTGAATGATGATTTTCAGGCCTGTAGTTCTTGTGGTCTGTTTGAAGTAACGTGAAGATCAGTAGTTTATTTTGCATTACAGTAGATTTTAACAGAGTCCACAAATATATGCAAATAGATTTCCCTGTTCTGGTCAAGATGATTAGGTTGTTATACTGCCTGAAACTTAACTGATATCAAGGGTACACATTACAGAAGGATGTAAGTCAATGTCATGCTAGTGTGTGTGCCCTACAGGGAACATCTTTGACCGTTTGAATGTGAGAGTGTTAGGTGCACAATATAAACGTAGGAGGAAACAGTAAAAACAAGCTACTGTACTTCATTGTTCTGCATTAAATAAAGTTTATCATGTTTTTCCTTTGAAGCTTCTTTACCCTTTTTCTTAGAAAGTGAACTGCCCAAATTCAGTTTCTCCAAAAAAACCATATTTAAGTGGAATCCCAATGAACTGTATTTATTACGGCTGATCAGAGAATTTTGCAAGACTTAATAAAATCAGGAGCCTTTCCATACTTCATGGCTGCCCAGCACTTGGTTTCACTAGAACCTTAATGCTACAATAATTAAAATAATAAACCAAATAAAAAATAAACTCATTTGCAAATAGCTTTACCTTCTAGTCTATAAGTTCGTGTTGGAAGAGAGGATTTTATCTGTTGAAACTCTACTTTTGCTCAGGAATAAGGTGGATTACTGTGTGCTCTTTACTGCTCAAATTGCTAAGTCCATAACTGTAATGGTAATATTCTTTATACATGTTAAATCTTTCTATGGTGAATTCTTTTTTTTTTTTTTTTTGTAACTCATGACTCATGAAAGATGTGAAATGATTTAATCAAATAGATAGAAAGAAGGATAGGGAAAAATTGTGATAAGCATGAAATCTAATGTAAGATGTAATTTTCCACCAATTTAGTGTCTACTTTCAAAAGATATAGTAGAGTAGAGGTTGGGGTTGAAAATAATTAGTTTTTGTTGTCTGTGTTTACAGGGTGAATTGGGACACAGTCTGAACAAGTGATGTTTCTTGTAAAACTGTATTAAAGTTATTTCTAGAAGAAAATTGCAGAAAAGCAAGACATTCTTCTATTGGTACACAGGCCTCAGGAATTTACAGTTGAAAATATTAATGATTTTTGCATTAGACCTAACTCCAGGAGACTGAGAAATGAAATGACAAGTTGTAACTTCTTAAATCATATACTAATAAAATTTGAATAGCTTTCTGTACTTTTAGTTGAGTTTTATTGTGGGTTTGGGTTTTTTTTCCCTAAGATCTGCAAGCCAGTTCTTAATCATTGTAGGACATTTTTTGAAAAATTGTGGAATTCATTACCAATTCTTTTTATTGCTTCTTTTAATGAAGAAACTGATCTTGTTTAGTCTCTGGCTAGTGTCATAGCAAACATAGTAAAATAAATAGGAACACAGCGATTTACCAGGACAGAGAAGGTGAAGTGGATATCTTTTAAGTAATGCAAACAAAGCAATGAAAAGATATGATTGTGTGGGGTTTTGTTGTTGTTGTTTTGGGGTGTTGTTTTTTTTTTTTTTTTTAGAAAAGGAAAACACTTTCTTCTCTGTTAATTTTCATAATTTCAGAAGCATATGCAGGACTTTTTTCTCATCCTTGTCCTTATTCTTTTATCTGAAAAGCCAGTTTTTATTTTAAAGAGATAAGTATCAAATTAAAGACAGCCTCTGAATATTGGTGTGCCTCCTGCTGCTGCCTAAGAAAGGTAGATGTGAGGCACCACATGTGGTAGAGAAAATTCTTCATTATGGCTGGATTAGAGGAGCAGCAGTGACAGAGACAGTTATCAGGACACTGAGTATTACTATTGCTATTTTACTGCTTTCTGTTTGCCTCTTGATGTTTGTCTAGTGCTGAAGAAGATAGGGACAATTGAAGCGACGTGACCTCTCACCTTATATGTTCTGTGACAGTTCTCTCTGTGTGCTATGGACCCAATCACTCCCTTGGCAGCATAATATAATTTCAATTGATTTTGGTGGGAGTTGAACCGAGGCAAGCAAGGGCAAAATTTGGTCTTTTGGCTGCCATGGTTCTGTGCTTGAAGCCTGCACAGGCAAATAAGGGTCTGTGTGATTCCATTCCTTCTGAGTAAACTACTGTTTGAAAAAGACTAAAAAAACCAGAAAGTTGTTGCAATGTCATTTTCAGTTTGAAGCCCCAGCTTGTGTCACTGTAAAAAGAAGGGGAACATAAGCCAAGTTTTTGAAAATGTCAAGAATTATCTCTGCTTTGTCAGATTTGAGAGTGGCATCATGGGGCTTAATTAGACATCGTGTAATAGAAAATGCAGGGGTGTTAGTCAGTAGTGAGTTTCTTTCACAGAGATATAAACATTCATGCTGCTACACTATTCGACATCTTTCCAGTGAGCTTGTGAATAACCTAAAATATAAAGAAAGATTATTCTGCTATAAAATGCCAGGCTGATGCTCAAATATAATTTTTTTCTCTCTTTGTTTCTAACAGGTCTCTCTAAATCTACTAAAAAAATCAGCTACCATGATTAGAATTTTTAAATATAAACCCTGGAATTCTCTAACTGGTGTTTTGTCATGGGAAAACTTAAAAATCCACTGTAATTCCAACAATATTTTTTACTTTTTTTTTATTTCCTTTCAGAGGCTTTAGAATTGTCAAAGATTGAAAGTATTGCATTCACAGAGTTCAGCTGTGCTTTCCTGAAAGTATATGTGTATGAGCTTCAAAAAAGCCCTGATACAATTAAATAGAAAAGTTTTCAGTTCCCTGAGTTTTGGGCATGTTTTTGAAGAAACTCAGTTTTAGGCACGTGTCATCTCTGAAAATTATATGAAATAATAAATTTTAGAAAGCCAGAAAGTTCAAGAAAGTCCTGATAAGTTTTTTTATGTATCATTTCAGGGTTTTTTCCCCATCCAAATTATTAGAGCTTTAGATCATACCAGAAGACTGAAATTTAAGTACTTCCAAAGGAGAAATAGGACATACCTAATCCTATTGTATTATTTAGCTGTTAATGAAAGGTAATAAGAGATGAACTTTTGCAAAATGCCGCCTAAAATTCATGGTTGCAATAATACACTTTCCTTTCTGTGATGCTTGAATGGATACTGAACTGTGGTAGAATGAACAGATTATGGTCAGATGCATAATGAGTGAACTGTTTATATTTTTCCAATAATCATAGCAATAACAAGTAAATAAATAAATAAATAAATAAAGTTGTTTCCCTTCCAGAGGTGGGACTGTATTGATATAATACTATGATGAGAAAGAACCCTTTCACAATACTTGCGAATCTCTACTCCCTTCAGTTGCATTATTTTACAGACTGGTTCTTTTTCCTGTGTATCAGAAGTTGCTATTCTCCTTCAGAAATTTCAAGTATTCAAGTTTAGTTTATGAGATGTATTTTTTTTAATTATGCTGCTCAAACCCAAGATTACACTTTTTTATCTAACAGGTTTCTGTAATAAAAATATCTTGTATCCTCACTGATATCAAGGGACTAGAACAGTCCTAATGCTAATGCAGTGTAGTTGTCACATGAAAGGGCAGTTATCTTGACCCCTTTATGTTTGATCAGTCTGTCAATGCCCCAGGAAAGCCAAGACCCTTGTGCCTAAACAGTATGTCAGTGTCCTGTTACGGGGACTCCACTGAAAAGTCTGCTCTGTAGGAGGGTGATTTGACTAACTTGCTCAGGGTTACACACCAACAGTATATTGGAATTGAATCCTTTATTATAATCTAGAAAGAGGGACTCTATTCCGGAACTCCCCCCTTTTGTTGAGTGTATAATCCACTGCTGGCAACTGTTAATGCCTTTGAAGGATTCACGCTAAACAGTTTATGGAGTAATACACTGATAATAGAAAATTCAGGTTTGAATGTTGCTGGTAAGAGCAACCAACTGCAAAAATTAATTTGAAGCAGTATTAAAGACAAGCTCTAATTCACCAATGAAAACTAGCTTGAGATGATCATTTAGTGCACATATAGTTCTTACCCAATAGGCATCCCTATGGGGTAGAAGACTGGTTCAGCCTGTCAATTGATCCCAGAAATTATGATGGAGTCTTCCCTAACTTCTCCCCATCCCTGACTCACTTTTCTTTATATTTAGATGGAGCTTCAGTGACTCTAGTCATACATGCTTTTGTTACTGATTTGTGTAACATTTTCTTGTTCCACTTTTAAAGATACAGTCAATAAAATATAGAGTGTATGCCTGGTGAGGCGTTGTCATAACTTGGAGGCAGATAACTTTGGGATGGAGGTGTGTGTTAGTATCACAATGAGATTATAATGAAGCAAATTCATACAAAGAAAGCAATTTCCCTACAGTCAGCGGTTCAGCAGCAAGACATCTCATATCTCCCTCAGTTGACAGCTGCAGTGCAGTTTACTGACTACCTGGTACCATCAATTTCCCATCCCTGCAAGGATTACAGCAAAGCCTTGCTGCACTGTCTTCACTTCACCCCTCATTTCATCCCTCTTAGTATGTTCTTAAGGCTGCAGGCTGTGTTGTATGGGGAACTACCATGGAACAGATTCCATGCATGTCAGCCACATTTGATCCAGGAAGTAGCAATTGCATTTCACCCTATAATTTTCATAGTTATAACTTCTGTTCGAATGTGAATATAATTTCCCAGTTTTCTCAGTTTTACCCCCAGTTGTCTTCCTGCAGTAGTGATTGATTAGAGAATGAGAAAAGCTTTCCCTGTTGGCCCATGTATGTGCATAATGTGTCACTTGATGTATGGAAATATAAATGGTGGAAATACAGAAATTTCTAATGATAGACACCAATGCAACTCTATGGAGAAATGCATGACAGTATCAGTTATGACATCTACTTCTGGGTTAGAAAACCCAAAATGAATAGTCCTGAAAAACTTCAAAACCACAGTTTAAACACATTTTTATTATCTTTGACCTACTAACAGATAAAGCAGTCATGCATTAGTAATGCAAATATTCTTACTAATATAATGTCTTGTCACATTTTGCCATCAAAACAGCAAGAGCTGTAGTTGTATCCATTCAAAGTAGTTGAACATAGGTCTCATTTGGTTTTAATTCCTATTTTGTAGAGATATACTTTAGCCTAGTTGGACTTTTGCTATAAGGAAAATGGAGAAAGCACCATCATTGCAACATGTACAAGTTTTCCGCATTAGCAGGAATATCTGCTTAGTGATCCTATCTCTAATTGTTTACACCTTTTAAGAAGTACTGCATACGGAGAAATTACTAGCTCTTATATTAAAGATTAATTATGCTTTTTAAAATAAAAACTGTCCTTTTAGGGTTTAGTTTTGCATGGGTTAACAAAAACCCAAGAGCAAGACAAAACAAACAAAAAAAAAGCCACACACAGAGTAAAACAAACACCAAAACCAAAACAAAATTAAAAAAAAAAAAACAGAAGAAAAAAAAACCCACTAAACAAACAAACCTGAACATCTTTAAAAACCAATTTCATAACAACTTCCTTTTCTTCTCAATTTTCCAAATAAAGTGCTACATTGTAAACTGTCACATTAGATTATATCCATCATGTAGCACTATAGTACCTGATTTGACATAAAGTGGTGTGACAGGCAAGTATTAGGTATGAAGAGAGGAAAAAGGTCTTATAAATGCCAAGGATGCATCTGTGTGTTTATATATCTACTTATCTTACTATTAATGTGTAAAAGCCACATTTTGCTCACATTAAGGGTTTGACTTAAACCCCTATACCAAAGACATTTTGAGTGCAGAAGAAAGCTGTGTCCTTAGCTCACCCTGCCACACTACAACACATTGCTGTCCCTGTTATGTAACATCAGTCATTGAAAAACTTGTCCATTGACATTTGAGTGATTTAAAGTTGTTTTTTTTTAATTCTGGAGAAAAAAAAAAAAGGCTTTTTCCCCACTTTATTTGATCTAGGCTTCTCTTGTTTGTGCGCTTATAAACTAGGTGGGTTTTCAGCTACAAACAAATTTTGTGAGTCTTGGAAGTAGTTTTAGTTTATTTTCATTCTCCATCATTTGTTATAAGTAATAATAGTCTAAGAGAAAAATTTGTGTCCAAAGAAATCAAAACTCCAGAGGTCATCTAGCCTAGCCTCTTCAAAATAGTATTAAATTCAGAATTAAATATGACCTCTTTTTCATGTCTAAGCACTGTATTACCATAGTTGGCAACTGCCATACAGATCATGTAACAGTATCCAAATTTTTTACTTTATAATGGATCTTTTCTCTTTTTTTTAACCTTAGATGCTTCTATTTGCATTGTGCAACATAAGCAAAATGTTATACCCAAGCAAATAAGATATTAATAACACAGTAATAAAAATTATTAAGAAAATTACACATGAAAGTAATATGCTACGTTTTCAAAAAGTAACACTTTATTTTATGTGTAATAACTGAAAAATTCTGATTTTGTCTTAATGTCAACTTTGGGTCAAATCACAAATTGAATTTTGGTTTTGTTTCTTAGATTCTGTTGTTTAGAACCTCTTGAGAACTGTTCCCAGTCTTAGATAAAGCTGAAGAAAAGTGCTTCAGAAAGCTAGCCAAATGCTTTTATCTTAGCAGTGATAAGATAAAAGGGACATAGTGCCCTTGCCATACTTAAAATGTGATTTACATAGCCAGATAGGTTCAACACCTACTTTAGTATTTCTTCCTACTGTTCTCTAAGCAATATTGTTCGTACTTCCACCTGTATTTACTGCATTACAGAAATATGGGTTGGAAGAGACCTCAGGAGGTTGTGTAGTTCAGCCTCCCCAATGAAGTCAAGAAGCATGACTCTTGAATAGTGACTATATCAGGTTATTCATGGTTTTCTATACCTGAGTCTTGAAAATCTCCAAAGATGGAGATCTTGCAGCTTCTCTGTGTGATTGGATTCAGTGCTGTACAAAAGCTTTTCCTAATCCTGAGAAAACATCACAAGTCACAGCTTGTAGCAGCTGCTCCTTGTTTTGCAGTTGTGGTTGTAGGTGTCCGAGTAGTTGTAGGCTTATTCTCCTCTTAGCCTTCTCTTCAATAGACTGAAAAACCCCAGCTCTATCAATTTCCTCTGTCAGGCAGATGCCTCACTATCTTGGTTGTCTTCCACTGAGTAGTTTCCCAGCATCTCCCTTGAACTGAGACACAAAACTGTACACCTATTCCAAGTGCAGCCTTAAAGTCATAATTTACCTCTACCAGCTGACCATAGTGTGTTGGATGTAGTTCTATGTGTGTTTTGCCACAGTTTGTCCCCACTTGAACCACTCTAACACCTAGATCATTTTAAGCCAATCTGATAGTCAGCCAGCTGCTTCCCAGTCTGTATCAGTGCATGGGTTTATTCTGTCCTAGGTATATAGTTCTGCATTTTACTGTGAACTGCATGAAATTTCTGTTAGCCAAATCTTCAGCCTTGCAGTTAGTCATATCAGCAAGCTCTTTTAATGTCCTCAGCTGAATCCCATCAAGTCTCATGTATTAGGTCTATATTTTTGAGCTCTAAGATACATATATAAAAACCTGAGGATAAATGTAAACACAAAGTAAAGGTTTCAGAGTGTGAGTAATACGGCTGCTTTTCTCATCAATAGGCAATAGCTTTTTACTTTCCTTGGCCCCACATATTCCTCCTGTGAGCTACCAACCCAAATTTCATGCTTTGATCCTCATCTGGTACTCATGAATAAAACAGGTCCAGGCAATACTTGTTTCATACATGAACCAGAAGGAAAGTTGCATTCCTCACAGATAATGCAAACCCCCAAACTGACATGCATATAAATATTTGTTGTTATGTGTTTGTTTGTTTGGTTTTTTCTTTTCTTTTATTCCTTCTTTCCACAAGTGCTATGGACTTCCCTGTTTAAAATCCAAAGATTAAACTTTTTGATTTAAATGGTTTTGAATAGTCAAGCATTCCAAAGTGTAGAAAGAGCAGAAACAGACCTCTCAGAAAATGGTATCAGATTTACTGGATTTTTTAAATCTGAGTATGAGAATTGAATCTGTAAAAACACCGTTTCTTCAGAAAAAAAAAAAAGCATAGTTTTCCATGTATAGGGGGAAGATTGCTGAAATCCTCTCTGATTTGTATTTGTGGTACATATAGCAATGACAGTGAATATCAAATTCTAAAATAGGTGGTGTATTTCCATTGTATAACAGTAAGAGTCAAAGTCTTACGCAGAGAATAAAATACTACAAATAATGAGCAAAAATCTATGAAATAACAATTAAATAATGGTAAGTTGCATGCTTATAACCACTTTCTATTGATACCAGTTATGTCACCAGTATCCATTAACAATACACTAAAGAACCTTATGGTTAGCAAAAGAGTGAATTCAGTTTATTCACTACTAAATACACAAATCTTTTTTTTTGATGTGTTACAAATTTTGCAGCTATGTGAAGATAAATTTTCTTCCAAGAAACCAATTCCTTATTCACTTACTATCACTAGATTACTTTTTCTATTTCATATAATACTTTTTTCTGTCTGTAACATTGAGTTCATCATTTGTGGGACTTTTTTGTTCTTTCCTTATTTAACCTCCAATAACCACCAGGAAATTCATGGGGAAAAAAGAATGACAGGACTAAGCAGTTTTTTCTCCTCAGTGAAACTAGATTTTTACTTATGTTGCACTATTTTTATGCCTCTAGAAATTTGGCTTGGTGAACTTCTGTTAGCAAGACAGATAAAAAAAATTAGTGCCAGATGTGATTAGAATAGTTGTGAGTTAATGAATCATCATATAATATTTTGACAAATTCTGATGGACAAATTATGTACACTTTTCACTCACTGCCTGATAACTTTGGCGATCTGGAGGAATGTGTCACTGTTTCTACAGTTTGATGTACAATTGATTTCCCCATTCCCTCATGCCATTGCCTTAGGAAAGCATTATGTAAAATGAGAAAATAGAAAGGAGGAAGTGTTTTTTTCCCTGAAAACTTGGTCATATAAATCATTTATAGCACTTCATAAATATAGTCCTTCATATGGAAAATTGACTCTTTCTATGGCTTATATTCAGGAATGTATTTAAGATCTACTAATACAACACATAGAGAACTGAGTCATGAATGAATAACTAACTGTGCCATCTAATAACCACTGACTTTTCTCCTATCTATTTACTACCTAAGATAGAGACCATTTCCAGTATTATGCTGTTACGGCATTTTTACTAATGAAAATTGTGATGGCCACTTCTGAATTATTCTAGTTTTACTTCTATATGTTTTTGTATCTTCATCACATGGTGAAAATGAAAAAAAGAAATAGTTTTTGTTTTGAGAAAAACAGAGCTTTAGCAAATAGTTGAAAGACATTCAGTACTTAATTTCTTTGGCAATATGGGATTATGGATTATAACTGAAGGAATATTCTGGTGACCTAGCAATAGTCTTTATCAATAGATTTTTTTCAATTTTTAATGTTGCTAATGTTGTTATAACACAGCAATTGTTATTTCTCTGACAGAGAATTAAGAATTATAAATAAAAGAATTAATAAAAGAATTAATTCTACATAGCGAAGTGCAATATTGTCACAGCTCAAATATTCAATAAAACATGATGCAAATAAAGTCTTTTTTTTTTTTTTTATGGGAAAAGTGCAGCAATGAGGCTGTGTTTGGGTTCTGTATTTGGTCTTTTCACCTTTGTTTTAAATAACCATATGAATCGCCTGAAAATACAGAGAGTAATGAGGTAGATATATTTGCAGATGACATATTTCACTTCAAAGAGATGTTAATTCAGGATCAGAGAAAATGGGGGATGGGGAGGTTTAGATATCCAAGGGAGCTGAAACAAGTGGTAAATGAAACTTAATACAACATCTTAGAATTGTAAGAAAAAATAGCTAAGAATTGAATTTAATAATATAATTAATATGCAGTCTTCTAAATTGGATATACCAATTTAAGAAATCCACAGCCATATATGTATGATTTCTAGTGGTAGAGAACTTGGGGAGCATTTCAGCTTAACATATAGATGTAGTTAGACAGAAAGGCAAGCTTTTAGTGTATGTAAGAAAAGAGATAGCAAAGGATAGAAAAGATACCATAATGCTTTAAATACCTCTTCTAGAACACTGTGTAATACTGTCTGTCCTGTATCTTAAAGGCTATCACAGAACAAAAAGAAGTTCAATGATACACAATGCAGTAATGAAGTATGTAGAAAAGGTCTATTGAAAGAAACTAAAACTACTGCAAAAGAAAAGATAAATGAGAAACACTATATTAGTAGTTTTCTGATATAGGTTATAAATCACATTTCTCACATACCAAATTCTACATGATTCTGGACACAAGAAAACGAGGACAATAAATTCAAACTCAATGTTGTGAAATCCAAAAAATACTTATAGGTTTATTGTTGGTTTTTATTCACATGTAAATGGTTTATGGAGTTCAATAAGGCAGGAAGTGGTTTAGATCAAATATTGAGGGAGTTGTTTGTTTTTTTTTAAAAAAGAAATAGCGACATTGACAACACATTTAACTTTGGACAAATTATAAACACGGTTTTTTTTTTTAAATTAATTAATCTTGAAATTTTATTTCAATCTGAGGGTAAAGGTATGCCCTGTCTTTTAGATTGAATAACCCTAGAAGTGCCATTGTAGGTTTCTTATATCTTTCTCTATAAGAGACAGGGTATTGAACTAAATAGCTCTTGGACATATTCCAAAGTATTAGTTCTTTCTCTGTGCTCAGTGCACCATGTGTTTACAGTAAAGCTCTATTAATATCAAACTAAATGCAGGTTCTCTGTAGTGATGCACAGCCCTTATTTCCAAAAGAGAAAAGGGAAAAAAGAGATGGAAATGAAGCCAAGAACATTATTGATGAAGGAAAATAGGTGATAGAGGAAATTGTGTAGATGGTAGGCATGCAGAATTTATCAGTATAATCCCAGACAGAGGGTGATTAAACTTTTATTTAACTTGATCTGGTCTTCAGTTATATACCTAATAACTAAAGTTTTTAAAGTAACTCTTTCAGCTTTAAGTCGTATTTACTTCCTTCTACATGGAGAAGAAAGTTTATTAAGCCGGAGGCTCAGCTTTTGAAAACTTTGGGTACAAAGCTAATTCCTGGCCTGAAATTCACTTAGTTGCACATGCCACAGGTATTTGCCACTGCATGAAAAGTATCTTGTTTGAACTCTTTTCGTATTGTAAGTAGTTTTGCCAGTCAGTCTCCAAGGTCACATTGTTCAGCTGGTAGAATTTTTCATCTCTAAATAGTTTGTCTATCTGATATATTGGATAGACGTCGGTGCATTTCCCATATTTTCGGAAGATATTGTATTGGCAGCTTTATAGTTCATACTGTTCCAGGCCTTCATTTTTCAGAGTCTGGCACAAATTCAGTCTGAAAAACTTTCATAAACATTGCATATCAACCACTTTAATTGCATTTCTAACAGCTGCCATTGAATTTGGTGTCCTCTGAATTTTAATTTTCAGATTTATTCTGTTGAAAACTTTCTGGTCACTGTCAAGGTAAACAATTAGGAGATAATCTGCCTGTTACTCAGCCATCAGCATGTGCTGATGACACACTGGCTTCATAACAAGAGAATGGTTTCATCCTTCATGCACAGTTAAGAATTTGCAGCTGACTTGACTGTATTTAGGGTTCAGTGGATAAGGAGTCCATTAAATCATTAACTTTCTTTCTGGATATAATTGTTTTATTAAAATGATAACAAATATAAATGGCCAAAAATATCTGTTCTATTGTTACTGTCCCAGTACTGAAACAAATTTATGCCAAAACTTGCTGGATAGAATCTTCTAATCTTTTATCAAGCCTGACATCAAGATATACATTCACACCTCTTTTATTTTTTTCTAGGATCTTTTTTTTTTTTAACTATCTGCAAATATTTTGATATAAAGAATTTTTTTCTTTTCCTAGGCAAAATATTTTTCTTTTCTGAAGTGCTAAGACAAGCATCCTTGATATCTCTGACAAAAACTTGATAGGCCTGAAAGTAACAAAAGTGTTACGGAGGTATAATTTGTTCCATTATTTAAAAAAATGTTAGTTCCATGAGCTTAGGGCATCTTCTCCCTATTCTTCATGTCCCTTAGTCTCATCCTTCAGCAACCCTGAAGGTAACTTAGATTAACTGGGATTCCTTATGTTCTTAAAGATTCTAACCCAGTATGCAACAAGGTACCTAGTAGTATATCTGGCTAATCTGTGTACCAGATGTGCTGCAAATTTATTCTAATATTAATTCTGTGAATTTCATGAGGTCTGATTTAAGCCTTAACTGTCTGCATTTTATTCTGGGACACAATGGCCTTAGTTCTCTTCCCTAGCATTTCATGTACCTTAAAAGCATTCTTAATTCACAGGAAAAAATTATGCCGTGGTTTCATTAGTTTTTACCTTGTGAAAGTCTATCCATTTTCTTGTGCACTGAGAAAGAGAACTCTTCTCCGCTTCTGTTTTTTCTGAAGTTCTGATTATTTTTTCAAGACTTTCAAGGACGGGTAATTTTCTTTTCATTCTGGTGTGGAAGACAGAGGATCTGAGAAGAAGATGAAAGGGAATCTACTGTTCCCCTAGCTATGCTTGCTTCATAAGCCTTTTTCCCTCAGTTCTTTCATTCTTACAGGTGCTCTATTTAATTATTATTTGTTTGATTAACTACCCCTCTAATTGAAACAGGAGGAAAAAACACATTGCACTGAGATTCAGTCATCCTTGTGATTTAATTGACTGCTACGCAAACTTTAGAAAAAAGTAGGAGAATTAATTGAACTATTAGTTTTTATATTTTTAAAGGGAAGAAAAGATAGGTCTTTAAAGCCAAATGCAAATATTAAATTTAAAAAATGCAGAGGATAATGCTTTCTATTTCAAAAGTATGTGAAGGTCTTGCTCATATCTCTATTATGAAAATATTTAAGAAATTTAGATTTAAAAATGTGATTTAAATTAATTTTTTATATACTTAGTACTTCCATGTTTTGACTGACTATACTGTGTTATAAAACAGTGAGCAGAACACAAAGACTTGAAATACTCTGACATGGCCAGTACAATACAGAGTATCTATTGAGAGCTATGATTTTTTACTTAAAGGGAACGTTAGCAATGCAATTAATGTAATAGGCAGCACTGAAATACTGCCATGCAATTATGAGTTCATGCATCTCACCAATTCCAGGAGAACTTCTAAGGCTGATTTTGGTAAATAAAGCTGTAATATCATGTTCCTTTATAGAATCCCTTCTGATTTTACCCAGAATCTTATTGCTGAAATTGTGGAAATTGCCTGCTAAGAAGAAGTTCTATAGCTGAGCCTTTAACTTAATAAATGATGCACAATAATCTTGGTTGCCAGACATCTATAACCAAAGACTCATTAAACCAAGCTAATTAAATAAAAACAGTAAGCCAAATAATTAAGATGAAAGTCATGACCTGTAATAACCTCAAGTCCTGTCTATGATCCAGAATTAATCTTTAATCACACCTAATGGCTGCTTGCATATTTAATGCCTGCTACAGTTACTATCCTCCCCAAAGGGAATATTCAGTTTCTTTCCTTCCTTCCATAGCTCCTTTGGGAATAAATGTTAATTATTCTGACAGAGGAACAATAGCGCAGGTTTTCCGAGCTTATCCTTTTCTCGCCTTTCTTTTTTTCTTTTTTTTTTCCCCATCATGACTATCAGCAGTGTAAGTGTACACTGCTTTAGTTGTGTCCTCAGTGGTATCATATATAAGACTAACCTCAAGAGTTCCAATAGCATAAGTTGCATTTGATTTGGGTGAATGGAAGTGACAGTTTGTTACAGGTTCAGGTCAAATTTAATTTCTTGTTGAAATTACTAAGATGGCAAAACTGTCACAGCCATATGAAACATGCTATGATAATCTAGCAGATGTTTGTCAATCATCTTGGAGAAACTTGAAATTTTGTTGCCAATCTTCTTGTTTTCTTCCTCTTTGAGCAGGATAAGGTTGATCATTACATTTTGTGTTCATTTGTACTTTTTTTCATTTCTTTGACTCTATTTAGGTGTTTCTCTTAGAGTTCTCTCCATGAGAGAGAATATGACCTGTCCAATTTTCATAGGCTTTCATACTCTCAATGAAATTTCTATTCCAAGCTCACAGAACACTTCTCCCCTTCAATGCTGCAGAGAAAGATAAACATCATGAACATAGTTTAACTAGACTGCAGCTTTTCCAGTGTAACACACATTTAAAGAAACTGTGATAAAGTTGTCCTTTTCTGCAATCAGTTCCACCTTTTGAAGGGCTGCTGTTTCCATAAAAGAGTACTAGGGAGCTAGCAAAAAGAGGTTATCTTTTTTTGTAAAAGGCAAACCATTTTTAGAGAAAGAACTTCTGTTCTACTTCCAGTTACCAGAAACAAACAAACAAGCAAGCAAGCAAACTTCTGAATTACAATTATGAAGCACCTGTGGCCATTAACCTTGTACTATATCCTCCTGCACATCTTATTTGCTATTCAACAGTTTATCTTCGGCTCAGTCTCTGAAGGAGCTACAAGATTTCCTTTGTCTGCATGTCTGAAATCAGATAAGCATACTTTTTATGTGCGATGTTGTTTTTTTCATTATCACCTGAATTCAGTAAATCATTGAAGCATGTGCTTAGTTTTCCATATCTTGTGAACTTCACATATCAGATATTTAGCTAGTGTAAATTAGCATAATTTCACTCAAAACTAAAACCACTTTGATTCACACCAGCTTTAGAATTAGCCTCAGTATCAAGAGCTGCAGGTGGTTCCTGAAGAGACTTAAAATTATTACTTATAAAGTGTCAGAGTTCAATACTCTCTAATCAAGTTCTTTTAGATAGTCCACATGTGGAGGGTTAATGTTTAGATCAAATTTACTTATTTGAATACAATTGATGTTATACAGGATTTCTGATTAAGTGGAGTGATACAAAATATACTGAAAACACAATAAGAATGGAAGTTATGCTTAGCAAAATACGGCAATTGCAATATACAGTTCAATCATAATCACAATATAATACCCATTATCAATCTCCATAATATGCTCAATGAAGTAAGGTTTACATCCTGTGTGAACTAATTTTTCATTTTTTTCCTCTATTTTCAAGTTTTCATATATCTTCAGATATAGGAAAATGCACCACTTGCATCATTTGAACATTCAAATCCAGAAACTTCCTAGTTTTTTATGTTTAGTTATCTTCTCAAGTCATTATATTAACTATCATAGATGATTTCAATCCAGAAAAAGGAAAAGTCAATTCTTTTTTATTTTGCAAAGACAAAACATGAGGCTGATTCATTTACAGGACTGTGTAAGCATAGGACCAGCACAGAATTGAACATAGCTAATCATTATGAAGTTAAACAGAACAGATAAAAAGATCTGCTCTTCGTTATGTATAGAAAAAGAAAAAATATGTTCAAAGCACTCCTTTCATTGTTTTGAAATACTTACTGTTTTATCTGAGTGACTTTCAGTCCCCCTTCTTTCAGGTAGTGTGAACAAACTGCTGTTTGGATGAGCAAGCATCTGATGGTGTATGAGGCAAGTCAAAACATTCAGTGATTACTCTGTTACTTAGCATGAATTCCTGAATTCATACCATATAAATATCTTCCTACCTTTGGACTGGAAGATACCCTTCCAAAAGACAAATAATCCTTAGGGTAATGGTGAGTTATGGTAACAACACATACAGGATGTGGTGCAAGTCCTTACTATGATCCTGTTATCCAGAAACTACTCACCCAAACAGGTGGAAAAATAAAGTCTTGTTTTAAGGCTGAATTTGTTTGAATTCAGGTTCAAGCCACTTGATACTGCTTTTCAATCTGAAAGATTGAAACTTACGGCTATCTGACCTCTCACTCTAGATGTGCAAATCACTTGCAGACAGTGGCCAAGTCACACAGTTTTCTGTCAGATGAGATCTGAGCTGGCTCCTGTGTTTTCTTTATATTTACTGAAGCGTGCCTGCCTGGTTTTTAATTTTTTTTTTTATCATTGGGTTTTTATCATTTCAATCAGTGTGTTAAATCTGTAAAGTTTAAAATATTTTATCTGCTTATAGCACTGAGAGTAATAATTTGTGTTAATTCTCAAATACTTGTTGAGGTACCAAATGGCTCCCTGGGATTGCAGCAGTGGTGGCTCCCCATGGGGTCTATCAGGGCAGTGTCTGGCAGCACCTGTCCCACTGTCCGAGCCAGGGGCAGGGATGCCAGGGGGCACAGAAGCAGCCCCAGCCCTGGGCATTGGGCACCTCCATAGGGATGGGAAGAGGCTGAGGCCAGGCAGTGGGCCCACAGGTGAGCCCAGTTCAGCAGTGCCCATGGCCAGGCAGTGCAGGACTGTGGGGAGCTGGAGACTGACCCTGCTGTGGAGTTAGTTAAGAGGGCAGGAGCCGATGGCTTGTGGTACATGGGATCCTGGGCCATGGGCACAGGGATGCCCTCTGGGCTTTGGCAGTCATTTTTTAAGCCATTGCTTTCTTAGTCTCCTAATCTTTAAGTACAATGTTAATAGTTAATTCCCAGGTGCTTTTATTTGCTCTATTACAATACATCCTGTTCAATGGGGCCTTTGATCTCAATGATCCACGTACTCCTGTAAATGTAATGTGTCCTTAGTATTTATTATTCCATCAGTCTTTGTGTCATCTGTAAACTTCACTAATAAAAATACTAAATTATCCAGTAAACTACTGGTTAAATGTACAGAAATCATGCTGGATTTACAAACCCTCTCTGCAAGACCACAGCAGGACCTGAATCAGTAGGCCGGCACTGGCAGCAAGAGAAGTAAGGGAGGAAAAGAAAACCGTTCTCCTTCCTTTTGTATTTCCAGTCAGACATTGTGCTGGCACATGTGGCCATAAGTTACTCTTTTCAGGTTTTGCCCCATTAAAGGACGAGGACAGATTGTGTTAAATGGAGACTGAAGGCAAGGTGCTCAGTAGGCGTAATACTGGGTGGTGCCAATGCATGGCTGTGTTTTGAGGCAGTGTATTGATATCAGTGAGCTTGTGGGAATGATAGATGATGATGATGAAGCAGTGTCAAGGACACACTGCAGATTTACAGTCATGGATGACTGTGTCTGCAAGGTCAGATTGTGGTATGCTTTAACCATTCTGTATAATGAGCTAGGAGATTTTTTTTTGGATCATTAGCTAGAAAGTTGTATTATATTTTGTGAACTCCTCAGTCAGATGCCTAGCACCTGCTCACTGCATGTCACTCTGTTTCCGGCACTTTGTAAAACCTATAGGGGTTTTGAAGGATGATAGGCTTTCCTTTTTTAGTTTTTTAAGCTATTAAAGCTGCTTTAGACTACTGGCCTTGTTTGATAAGAAGTCCTGCTGTCACATGTTTTTGGCTTTTCTAAATCAAATAGAACACACAGAGATGAGCTGTACTTGGGGACTGAAAGAACAAACAGTTCATCTTGTGAACTGAAATGTCTGCTATGAAAATATGAGCATCTTGAAGACACAATAAAGTGCTAGCAGTAGTGGAGCATTAAAATGTATGTGAGTTTATATAACTGCCTCTGTCTTTTGCTATTCTCTCTCTTTGAAGGTAGATAGGAAAGTAAATACATAAAAGTGAGCTAAATTAACGAAAAGCATGAGTAGAACATCTGCATTTCTACTCACGTTCATTGGGATGGAAAGCTTTATTTGAGTGCACCTTTGTCTCTTACCTAGACAAGTAGGATAAGTCTAATGAGTGTGAGCAGACATTACTTGTATCTGTATAAACCCTATCAGTGCCTTTTGTCAGGCAGAAAAATAATGATAAAAAGGAAAGAAGATTAGCCTTTGACAGTGACAATTCTCTATAAAAGACTTAAGAGTCATTGATGGTGTTTAATGTGTAATGTACTGGATAACATTTACCTTTATGATGAAAGTTCATAAAGAAACAAAAGCATTGGTTTAGTGAGTTTAGCTGTAGTTGGACATTATATGCTGCAGAAATCCCAGCAGAGCCTGCTGTTCAAAGAGTTCATTGTTATTCAGTTTGTTAACATGACAATGATCAAAGATATCTGGGCTAAACCACTATTTTATTCTAATAAAAAAAAAACGTTCCAATAGGTTTTATCCTTATAGTGTGTATATCCAGCGAAAGACTAATTGGTAACCTTAACACATTAGAACAAAAGGTATAGTGCCTTCTCCCTCCAGGGGCACTATGATTTGATTCAGAAGGACCAGTGTTTTAAAGAGCAGTCTATTTATTTATTTATTTATTAATTTATTTGTCTCACTTGTAATAAAAACATTGGTCATTTACTGAGGTGTGGGCTCCTGGCAGCTGTCCAGGTAGCTTGATACTTTATTTTGAAGATATGACAATAAGAAAAGGCACTAAGCATACTGATGTATAGCATAATGATGTATACCTTCTTTAAGCTTTCCTTCATTTCAGAAAAGCATGCAAAGGCTAGCTTTGTGTGATAGTCCTACTGATTTATTCAAATCAGAAACAACTCTGTAGTAGTTGAAGGAGTAGACAGGTTGATAGGTGGAATTACTGAATGCCTGCTTTGCTTTGGTCTTTACTGCTAAGGCCAGCCCTCAGAAGTCCGAGATCCTGGAGGCAAGAGAGAAAGTCTGGAGAAAAGTCAACTTTCTCATGATCAAGAAGGATTGGGTTAGAGATCATTCAGTCAAACCTGACACCCACAAATCCATGGGCCCCAATGGGATGGGGACCCTCAGTGCTGAGGAAGCTGGCAGATGTTACAGCTAAGCCAGTCTCCATCATCTTTGAAAGGAAGGCCTATCCTTTAGGCCTTATCCTAGTACTATCCTGGGCTGCACTAGGAAGAGTGTGGTTTGCACATCAAGTGAGGTGATCCTGTCCCTCTACTCAGCCCTGGTGAGCCCACGTCTGGAGTACTGTGTGCAGTTCCAGGCTCCCCAGTTCAAGAAAGACAAGGAACTACTGGAGCAAGTCCAGAGGAGGGCTGTGAAGGTGGTTAGGGGACTGGGGCACCTCTCCATTGAAGAAAGGCTGAGGGAACTGGGACCATTGAGCATGGAGAAAATATGACTGAGAGGGGATATCATCAATACATATAAATATGGTGTCAAGAGAATGGGGCCAGACTCTTCTCAGTTCTGCCAAGCAACAGAATGGGCACAAATTTCAGCACAGGAAGTTCCATCTGAATATGAGGAAAAACTTTANCACGTCTGGAGTACTGTGTGCAGTTCCAGGCTCCCCAGTTCAAGAAAGACAAGGAACTACTGGAGCAAGTCCAGAGGAGGGCTGTGAAGGTGGTTAGGGGACTGGGGCACCTCTCCATTGAAGAAAGGCTGAGGGAACTGGGACCATTGAGCATGGAGAAAATATGACTGAGAGGGGATATCATCAATACATATAAATATGGTGTCAAGAGAATGGGGCCAGACTCTTCTCAGTTCTGCCAAGCAACAGAATGGGCACAAATTTCAGCACAGGAAGTTCCATCTGAATATGAGGAAAAACTTTAATATGTGGGTGACAGAGCACTGGAACAGGCTGCCATGAGGTGTTGTGGAGTCTCCCTTCCCTGGTGATATTTACAACCCACCTGGACACAGTCCTCTGCAACCTGACCTCGGTTAAACCTGCTTCAGCAGAGGGATTGGACAATATGATACCCAGACATCCTCTCCAACCCAAGCCATTCTGAGATTATGCCTATTGATTCTTGGTACATTTGATTTACTGTGTGTAATGTTCAGCGAATTATTTGTATTTAATTTAAATTACCTGACCTTTTAGAATTGCAAAATAATTGTCTTCCTTCCAGTGAGAGAGGGGCTTGCACTGAACTGATCAGCTTGCTCAGCAGTTTGAACATCATCAAAATATTCAACCAGTTGCTTAAAAATAAAGAACTGATGAATGTGCATATTCTTTTCTGTTTTATACCAGCTTTCACAGCACTTTCATCTCAGGATGAACCTCAGAAGCTGTAATTAGATTTGAAAATGATAAGTGATACCGTCTACCTTATTTAAGAACCTAACTTAAGGGGTATGATTAAAATTTTGTGCTGGTAAATGTTCTGATCTTAAATCTTTACTTTTGGCTAGGCAAGACAACTGTTTTATCTGCTGCATCTAAATGACAGTTACTGGACAGAGGAAAAGACAAGTGATGGTGGTGATCCTTTTAGTGGAAAAGCAGCAACTGAAACTGCCAGTACCATTGTGAAAGTGTTCTAGTCTTCTTGATTTCACTAGCAGGAACCAGAGCAAGTGTCCTTTCAGAGTCCATGTAATACTAATGTAGTATGTACTAATGTAATACTAATGTATGATCAGTTAACAGTGCTGGTTCACACCTGAGCCTGCATGTCACCTAGGTGGGTGCATGCATCACTTAGGAAGTGCAGCTGGGCATCAGGCTCAACTGGGAATTCATATTTTTAGCTGCCACCTTCAATGCATAAAGCAAAGCAGGAATACTCATATACTTGGGCTCTGGACTCAGCTGTGAAGCAGCAATTACAAGCTGAGGTAGCTACAAGCAGATTTCCAGCTGCTGCTGCCTATAACTGATCTGTCTGCTCGACGTATTAGAACTCAGGAGGCTTTCCTTTAAGCCTGGGAGGCCCAGTGAATATCAAGACATGATATCTATAGTCTGGAATTAAAAAGTTCAGTTAGTGAATTAGGGTGCAGACTAAGCCATGGCCTATTTCCTGTCCTTGGCTGCATCTAAAAATAAGACACGAATAATAGCCATAATTGCAAAAACTGATGTGATAGATGTCTAAAATAAAAGTGTCACAGTGACTGAATTGAAAGTCTGGATTGTTCCATTGACCATCATTAATGAACTTTCTTTTTTTTTTAACAAAAAATTGATAATTTTTTCTCCTTTCTTTGGGAAGAAAATGCTTTTTGTTGTTACTATTCTGCATTCAAAGCAACGGTTTGCTGTATTTGTAGTAATGAGATTTGTAGAAAAGGTGCATCTAGCAATCTTAACAGCGCAAATTTCCCTTTATTTCTGAAATCACAATTATTTTTCGTATATCCATTCCCTGCTCTCCCCAAATGCACACGGTTTTGTAATCACCTTAAGTGATTTCTTTTTTTTCTTAAGAGCAAAGTATAGATAATATTTGTATTACATATATGAAGTGCCACTAAGGACAACTTGAGCACAAACTAACTGTATAAAATTCAGATTTACTTCAATGGACTCTTATGGCAGAGATAAGTTACGTACCTTATTTTAGCTAATATTGTGAAACAAGAAACATTTTCTTTGTGACAGAGACTCTTGTTCCTCAAACCTTGTCTCTCTGTCCATATTCCTGCATAGAATATAGCTGTGAAATAGTATTTCTATTCAATTTTTTCCTGCAGTGGCTTACTTTCCTCTTGTAGTTTTGTCACAACAGGCGGTGGAAGAAAACCCCAAAGAAGTATTCAAAGACAAGAAAAGCTTCAAGTCCTGAAAATAAACCAGAATAAAAATATAGCAATGTTATTTATTTTTATAGTATACTGTGATATAATAAACAGTAAGAATGAATGATGGGGATAGGAACAATAAATTAAGTAAGGAAGGAACAGTTTAAAAGCACTGCTTCTCTCTCTCAGAAGCAAATCTGGCTTACTTTTCCTGGACTTTTTCATCTTATTTCCCTTTCTTCTCTCTCTCCTTCACCACTTAAGCTTTTCACCGCATCAGTTAGGTCAACAGCTGAATCAGCTGTTGATGGAGATAAACATTAAGTGAAAGAATGAAACCTAGCAGTGAGCAGAGGCTCAGTGGCTGGGCATTGAGAAATAAGTACATAGAGTAGCAATCTCTTAAAATGATAATGGGAGATAAAGTGTTTATAAGTCATGCAATTATAATTGGGAGATACTTACAGTTTTACAGCTCCTGATGACAGCGTGGTGTTCAGCTCTCTAACTTGAAACATATCATGCCAGAGTATCTCAGAACTGTCCAGCCTGAGGTCTTTCCTTGGTAGTTTCACTATATTATTTTGCACCGTTACTCTTTCACTGTCAAAGAGAAGGGAGTAAAGCAGTCACAGAAAAGTACCATCTCTCTTTTCCTTATATCACTGACTTGCCACTGCTGAATCAGCACTCTATCTCCATTAAGCATAGGGGAACTTATGTTTCTATTTTTATTTTCTAACTAATAAAGAGTGTGGACAAATGCAAATAAATTCTCAAAGGGTACAACATTCATATTGTGTACATTTCAGAGGTTTTATTTTAGACTGGTTTTATTTTTATCTTTTAGATTAAATGCCTGTTGGTGGTTAGAGTACATTAGAAATATGTCTGTGGTCATAAGTGGCCCAGTAGAAGCAGATGTATAGAATGAAACAGGTGGTGTTGAGGACTTTGTGTCCTCACTGAACATGTCTTGGAGTCTATATGTGTACTCTTGAGAGTAGCTCTGGTTTGATCCTGTGGACTGAGTACCCATTACTGGTGTCTTAATTTAATCCAAGAAAAATAATGTTTGTGTACGTTAATAATTCTCTGTTCTGTAAGCCGAAGAGCAGTAAATGGGAAGTACAAGATACTCCCTTCAAAAATGCACTTCAGAACAAAAGTAAAACACTAGTGTAGATGTTCCTTCTTAAGATACCTAATTAGACTATGTGAATAGATATTTAATAGTTAAATCTTGACTAATATTGAAAACTACTTAATAAATAGATGTATTAAAATGAAACTGCTTCACAGTGAAGTGCTACCCAGTATGAGTCAGAACATTAAAATCTATCTTAAAGTAGTAATAACAGTAGTGTTCAGGACCTATTTGCAGACCAGAATGGTCTCATTTGCAGATGGACTCATTTGCAGACCAGAATTAATAAATGAGTTTTTGTCATACTGAGAAAAAAAAAAAAAAAAGAAAAAAAATTAAGCTGTTTCAATGTGTGATTTATGGCTTTTATGCATAGATTTTCTGGACTGTAATTGTTTACTTACCTATGGTTAGTACAAACTTCGGTGAAAACCAGTCATCTCAGTATTAAATATTCATGGAAGCAGCTGGTTACTGACAGCAGTTAATATAGTGGTGATTAAAGAGCACTTTGAAGGTATATTCTCCAAAGGAGACTGTTAGGACATTTAAGCTTAAAGGAAATGGCCAATGGCAAATAAAAGATTTGTCTTATAACAGTATTCCTAAATTCACTAGTCAATGCCAAGCAAGGTTGACAAGAATAATAATATATAATTCCTTTTTAAAAAATAACCCCAAAACTCAGGTGTTTAATTATTGATCCAAGTAATATTTTCCTTTCAAACTCATCTGGGGACTAAGAGCCATTAGTTAAAGCATCTGACAGAAACTTTTCCTAAAGGATTAATGAAATGAACTCTTCAGCAGTTTGCAGAAAAGGATTTTTACACTAGTAGATTAAAGAACACAGACATGTAAAGCATACTGAGTCACTTAGAAAGAATAATAATTATACTAAGGTTTCTTACATTCCTCCTTTTCCTGTACACCGCTTCTGTCTGATAAGTGGTACACAAATCTAATCCAATTATAACTAATGTTGCATGTGAAACATAATCATTTTCAGGCCAAGCCTTCTACCTTTATTCATACTTCACGACCCAACATGTCTATTCATATATACATATATACATACATATATATATAAATAGATTAATAAGATATTTCTCATTCTAAGGAAAATATTATAATTACAGACCTGTTTGTTACTGTCTTTCTCTTCTGACTGTTAAGATGTTCATGAGTTATATGTACAGAAATATTTCACAACATCTATGAGACATGTGTAAGGTATGAAAGTTTTGTTATGGCTGTCTGAGAAATCGCTACCTTTTCCCCCATTCTGTAAAGTCAGCGTAGAAGTTTAAAAAAATTAGGTACTTTAAATGCTTTTTGAAAATCTAATTTGGTGCCTGTCTGTATTTCTTGAAGCCTAACATCTTTAAAAATTGAGTCCAAAGTGTCTTCACCAAGATATTACTGGAAGAGAAAGGACTTCCACACATCTCATAGGTTTATGCTTCAGACCTTAGATGACTTCTTTACAATAGTTTTTTCAGTTTTCTTGTGGTCACAATTCTTATAAATGTCAGTGGGAGCAAAATTACTAATACTGGAGTTATGAGCCAAGAGTGGGGAAAAGCCGACTTAGATGAATTTTATTTTGCACTCTTGCAAGCCAATCTTAAATAATCCACTTTATTGGTTTTTACACCCTGTTGAATTGTGGGATAAAAAAATGCAACTGACACAATTCACTACCTTGTATCTAAAGACAGACTCTCATTTGGAGAATGGTGAAGTAGGAAGAAAAAATGAAATTGGTTTAGCTTAGTTTAAGCTTCAGGAGCAGCAAAGGCATATGCCATCTCACCTAAACAGGTATTTTTAGTGTTTTCTGTAAAATCAAAAAGCATACATTGGAATTCCTATCTATTATAAAATTAAATAGGCGCTTTCACTTGGTTGTACACCAGGCGTGAAATTATGGCCCCATTCAATCTGATGGAACTTTTTGCAATTTACTTCAAGAGGGACTAGGACTTCACCCCAGGAGTGTACTTTCAGGCTAGCTAACATCTTTTTTTAATGTACCCCCTACATAGCCTATTAAATATTCTTGTCATTACAGAATACAGAAGAGCCCATTTTCCAATTTGTCACGCTCTGACGGGCACTGTTTCACAGAGCTCCTCTCAACCCCTGTTGTTTCCTACTTACTAGTTAGAGCATGAAAAAGCCAGTGGGTCAGAGGTTGCTTTCTCAGTCATCATGTATACCTTCTAGCGGCTAAAGTGGTATAAAGGCTTCCTAACAGGCAACCTGAATTTAGTTACAGGCTTTTGACATACCAGTTCCATCTTCAATTTGAAGATTTTTATTATAGTCATGATTTGATTAAAAAAAACCAAACAAAACAACCAAACAAAACACCACAACAGGATTTGAGATACCTGGCCTATGAAAGTCATAGAGAGAGAAGGCAACAAGGGAAACAACAGGGGAAAAAAAAAAAAAAAAAGTTCTGATCGTCTCTTATGCAACCACAAAAGAAAGAAAAATTCTTCTGAGTGTTAATGACTGTATCTTTTGTAACTCCTAACAAAAAAAGCCACTTTAAAATTTGTAGTGCATTCCAATAACTCTGAAAACAGATTACCTTAGTACATTCATAAAAGCACCCTGGAGTCTGTGAGTACTGATGTGTGCTGCCAGCTCTGCAACAGTGCTATGGCTGCTACTGTTCCACAGCACTGCCTACAGCTAAATGGAAGACAGAGCTGAAAGAAAGACCCATAAAACCAGTTATTTTCACCCAACAACGTTTACTAAGGGATACAGGAGGGATGGACTACATCACAATTAAATCTGAGAGGATAAAATATGACAACTGAAATAACAGTGAAGTTGATTGCAGGTTTTTCTTATGAAAGATCTGACTACATAGAGCTCAAAGAGATTTACTTTGTTTTCAAACTTGGGAGCCTTACTTGATGTAGTTAGTTTAGTGAGCATTTATCTTGTACTCAGGTACTTATATTTAAGAAATGTTTTTGTTTGTGTAAATAGAATGAAAATCAAAATCATAATAATAAATTCAGGGTTGTCCAAAATATGAATTAAATACCTGTTTACTTAAAAGTAACTGAGAAAATATATGGTATTCTGTTCTTATAATGTTCTGATCATAGAAAATACATCAAGAATCATATAAATTAACAAAAATACTAATGGATACAGTCTCACAAGGACACAATTATTTGCATGATTTTTATGGACACATTCAGAAATAGAATCCCACATGACCAGATCCCAGGATTTAGATTAAGTTCTATAGTTTTCCTTTCAAAAATATTAATGATTGGCACATTTTCAGCTGTTAAAACTTGTGCAGATCATAGTTTGCAGGAAGATAAATAGAAAACAATTGTGGGTTTAGGTGTCATAACTTCAATTGTCTTTTATTTTTTTTTTTGTTATTTGCTTTTCAGAACACTGCATTAACTACATATTTTTCCTCAAAATCACTCACAATTTTCTCTGATACAACTGTGTGCAGGCACGCATTCTGTTTTACTAATGTGTAGATTAAGAGCTCTGCTTAGGACTTAACTTCAAAGCATTTTACAAACAAAGTGTTCTCCTAATTGTATTCAAGTGTGCAATCATTTTTAGAGCCTAGAGTCATTCTTGCTTAACTGGGGAAGGTTTAAGGACTTTCTTTATATAGAGGTGGTTAATATAAAGCACTAGTATGAGCCTGATCCACCAAGAGTATAAAAAACTCTCAGTTCCCTCCATATCTAATGCACTTGACAGTTTTTAAGCTGACATACTCAACATAATGTGTTGTTGCTATGGTGGCTCTACATTTTGCTGTCTCACACCTGGCCAATATATATATATGTAAAGATAAAGACTGCAGTATATCCTACATCAGAGGATTTCATAGAGTTTATCTTTCAGGATGTTCTAATTCACTACTTAAAATCTTATTAATGTATATGTAGACTATTCACAGACAAAATAAAAGCACTTTCTTTCCTTCGTTTTTATTCAAGAAACATCAGAAACTTCAAATGCTATTGCAGCCCCACTGTGTGAGGATCTATAAAAGTATATAATAAATGTATTCTTTTTTTTTTAACATATATACAGCTTAACCAAAGGGGGAGGGGCAGGGGAACAAAGAGGATTGAAAGAAAAGTGTTTATATGCCACTTTTACATCCAGGAATAAGGTTGAAAGACTGGGTCATTCAATGAAATATCATGTTAAATGTGTTATCTCATTCTTGTTTACTGTTGTTCCTATATACAGCTCCCAGAACAGTGGACTAGTGCACTGGGTGTGTGATTTGATATATGTTTATTTGAGATTTTTAAAATCTATTTTTTTTCTAGACTCCTATTCAGTAGACTTGCTGTTACAAATCAACCATATTTATGTTTTGCCTTCAAAAATCAAAATTAGAACAAAACCTTTCAAGATGTCTGGGTACAAGATCCTAATAAGGTTCAGTCTATGCACTTTTCAAGAACATAATTTTAGCAACTTCAATCCCTTTTGTTTTCATTATTTATCACGTTTTACATAAATGCAAAGGGTAAGATAAATTAAACATGACATCACAGTGATTTTCCATCCAAAGGGTAGCAGTTGGATACTTGAACTGAAATACTTAATTGGCAATGATAACAGGTCAGGCTTTGGCTGTATTGGTCTATTTAGTGTCTTTGTACTTAATTAAATCTTTTTTACCAGAATTTAAAAGACACAAGGCTAAGTCTATTGCTGTTACCGAACTGAAAGAAAACTAGCTATGTTGAATATATGGATGGGTGATTATCTCACAGTGCTGAAAGCCAGATGGGACTTGGAAAACACAGGACAATATTTGTAAGCAATGTAAAGCTCTCCTTTTGCACTAAGAGATAAACCAGGATTTGCCTCTCCAGTAGGCAGTCATCCCTCACGTTTTGTATAGATCCTTTTTATACATATCCACCTTTTCAAGAGTTAAAGTGAGCGTACAGAACTGGGTAGGAAAGAGAATGTAACTAGCTTGTTCTTTGGGTATGCAAATTGTAGTCATAGATTTAAAAGGACTTTGAATAATTTTCAAAGACTTGCACTTATCTTTCAATGTTACAGAAACATATTTTCAATCCAAGTTTAGACGGGTCTTAGTTGCACTGCCTTCTGTAGTAATTATTGTTAGTTTAAATCAAATTAAATTATTTTCTTTCTTAAATCCATTAAATTATTTTCTGAGCTAGCTATTTCAGAGCTAGTTTTATGCCTTCTTTGGTTTACAAGTACATTTACTGTGAGCTTTTCAGTATGGCTAACTAACTGGTAGAAGTATTAGTTAATGGGATAAAACCAGTACATGAATCAATTTAAACATCAGCAATCTCAGAGGGATTTGGATATCATTCTACTTAAAAACATCTTCAGTGTGTATTCTTGAGAGATTTCTACTGGTGGCTTAAACTGCAGCCAATGAATTTCTCATTCTCAAAGCATTTCTTGTACACCTTAAGTACTTAAGGGAAGAGCAAGTATTTTCTATCCATCCCTACCTCTTTTCAAAGCTAGATTACCTCTGGTTTCCCCTAAAAACCTCTGCAATCATTGCAATGAAGAAATGGCAAGTAATGAAGCATGTGAACCATGAAGAGTAGGATACTGAGCCTTTCCAGGGAGAAGTTCAATTCCCAGTTTGAGAAATTAGAATATGCTTGAGGGCTTGGAAATATTTTTAGTAGGTTGAGGAACAGTAACTGAAAAAGAATAATTGAATATTCTTATAAAGATTGTAGCCACTTTATGTTTAATCAAAATGGTTCATCTACCTTTTTTCCTGTATTGCATTGCCATCTGTTTCTCTAATATGGACATTCAAAGTGTAAAAAGGAAACAATGACTAGATCTTGGATGATGCCAAATAAGGTGGGTTTTTTCCCATATTTACTGGTATATTATGGGAAAAGATATGTCACTCATCATTGTCTTCTTTTCTCAGTAGTAATATGACTGCACTAGCGAAACTATAGAGATGTACAAGTGAAAAGATGAATAAGAAAGATTATTATTTAAAAGATTATATTTTTGTAGTATCTTTCTTGGAAGTCAAAATATTAAGATTTCACTGTTTTAAGGATATATATGGCATTCAAAATATGCTTATAATTTGTATTCCTTTAATGATGTTCCTGGAAAATATTCAGCATTGGATATGGACTAAATTGTGCAGGTTAAATATATCCAAAGCTAATATTATAATTATGATGTGGAAGTCTGCAGCCAAAGGTCTAGCTCGGTTTCTCCTTTTGAAACTAGGATTCAAGAGAGAAATCATTTAACAAATACTTCTATTTTTTCCCCATATCCAGGTGTATAGGAATATGTTAAGAAAGAGTGACCAATGTTTACTGTTCTGATGTTGGCATTGGGAAGTAATTTCAATTGTATAAATATGGTGTATGACCTAATCCACCCCAAATATCATGTGTTATTCTGGATATGTCATTAAAACCACTTTAGGATCTGAGCATTTGTCATCAACCTCCTGTCATCTGCTCCCCTAAGATTAAGTTTCATCAACCCCCTCACAAAAGGTAGATACCTTTATACATCTAGGTTACTATGTCAGTATCTCTGGCTATATATATTACAGAGAGCTTTATATATTAGAGAGGGGTTTACTTCACCAACTTGGGCATCCACTATTTCTGACCACATTATTTTCTATAGCACAGCTGTGGCATAGTTTGAAAGCGCCTCCATAATAGTTAGGAGTTACTGTACAATCTGGGCTGTTCTGTGCTTGGTTCTGGTCATCTTTGGTCAACACAATTACAGAAATCTGCTAACATGGTCAGGATATTAAGAAACTTGGGCTATGGTCATATCTGAACATACCCTTGTGTGTTTCTGATATAAATAGGTCATAAGTCTAGCCTAAAAAGTTGGCTTGTGTACTCATCAAACTATTGGCAGGTACCATATGTCTTAGTCCTCCTTCCACAATGCTGTATGGTAAAGAAAGGAAAGGTGATCAATACTTAGAATTGTAAACAAAAATCATAGGTGGACCCTTCATATTACTTTCACCTAAAACTGTGGGTAAAAACTCTTGTTTATTTGCTTTGTCTGAAAAGTAGTTTGGTTCAAACAAAGCATCGGCACTAGACAAGGTCGAACCGTGAGAGGAAGCAAAACTGATAACCAAAGACATTCTGTCTATTATGCTATTATACTGTTCTGTCAGGAAAATTAAATCAAAAGGTTGTCTGATCTCAGAGGAGAGTCATACAGAACCGTAGCTAACATATATGCTATTCTGCCTTATTTTTTATTTTAATCAACTCTTTTTTTCTGTGCTCCCAATTTTTACTCTTATTCAGGACTGACAAATGAGCAAACTTGACACAGATACCATTTCAAAGGAAGCAAGGCAGGCTAAAATCTTTTCAGAATGGGATATTAGGTAACATTGGTTTAACTGCCTCATTAAATAGAGAAGATACATATATATAACGGGAAGGGATATCATCCAGAGACCCCTTGACAAGCTTAGGAGGTGGGCCCATGGGAACCTCATGAAGTTCAACAAAGTCAGATACAAGGTCCTGAAATTTGGGGCAATCCAAAGCACAAATATGGGCTGGGTGGCAAATTGATTGAGAGAAGTCTGGAGAGCTTGCAGCCCAGAAAGCCAACCATATTAAATGAAATGTGGCCAGTGGGTTGAGGTGATTCTTCCCCTCTACTCCACTCTCGTGAGACTCCACCTGTAATACTGCATCCAGCTCTGGGGCTCCCAACACAAGAAAGACCTTGATTTGTTGGAGTGAGTCCAGAGGAGGACCAAAAAGATGAACAGAGAGCTGGAGCACCTCTCCTATGAATACAGGCCAAGAGAGTTGGGGCAGTTCAATGGAAGGCTCAAGGGACACCTTGTAACACCTTCTGGTACCTAAAGGGGGGCTACAAGAAAGCTGAAGAGGGACTTTTGACAAGGGTGTATGGTGATAGGGCAGGAGTAATATCTTTAAACTGAAAGAGGGCGGATTTAGGAAGATCTTAGGAAGAGATTCTGAGGGCGGTGAGGCACTGGAACAGGCTGTGAAGCAAAGTTGTGGATGCTCCATTCCCTAGAAGTGTTCAAGGCCAGGCTAGATGAATGTCTAAGCAACCTGGTCTAGTGGAAAGTGTGAAAGTGGGGGTTAGAACTAGATGATCTTTAAAGTCCCTTTGACCCAAACCATTCTCTGGTTCTATGATGGTTCTATGCTATAATAATGAACTATTGTCACAGTACAAATATTTTAGTAAGGCAGTGTTCCAGTAGAAAATGCTGCTGTGAATTTTTATATGCTGCATTAATCCAGTAAGAAATACAAAATGTACCTTGAATAGTGTTAGGCATACAGATAGTCTTTCAATAAAATATGCCTAATAGACATGCCCAAGTGCTGTCAATCATTGCAGTAGAACTTCAGAAAGTCAAAATTTGATAAAGAGTAAATACCTATCTAGAAAGTGATCTACAGTGAAGCTTTTTTAGGTTGGTAGTGTCAGCAAAGGTTCCCTCTTCTAAGTTGGGAAATTTTGAATGGCTGTTACAGGATCGAGGAGATGACATTTGAAAATGTACATGACTGCTTTTTGAATTTCATGTGACCCTTCTGTGTCTTAAGTAACATTGCTATATCTTTCCACTGGTACCATCCTCATTCTGTATTTTCAGTAATGCTGCAGTATTATTATGTACTTTGCTGATGTCCGATTGCAAACAACCATTGCTAATCGGCTTACTCCAGCTTCCGTATATAACTTTTAAAGAGCTTATGAAGGTAACACATTGAGATTAAGGAGACATAAGGCCTGTTGTTTTCAGGTACCTGACAGGGAGATGGAAATGAACCCACCTTCCTAGACAGTGCAGCAAAAGTAGATCAGCCTTCTATCAGTAATTCTCATTTATCTTTAGTGTGTCAGATTCAGCACTTTATCATCAAACTCACTGTCTTATCACTCCATAGTCTTGTAACAGGTATAAAGCAAAAACTGAGTTGCAAGACTTTCAGAGGTTTTATATTTAGTTCAATATGTAGCAGTATGTTTTTTCCATAGTGATTTAGGGTTGTCCTTTATGCAGTTTAAAAAAGACTCTTGGCATAATAATAAGTACTTAGAAGACAAGTGTGACATTAAAAAGGTAATTCAGTGTTTTCTTTAGAGACAGTGTGGAAATACTGAAGGTTAGGGAGGAGAAAACAAAAGAACCCTTTTGAAAACAGAGTTTCTACAATGATTATACAAACACTTCAAAAGAAACAGTGATTATATTTCAAGTATTTCAGAAAACGTTTGATACTTTTCACTGAGTATAAACTCTTTTGGATTACAGTGCAAGAAAACAGCACTGAGATGATACCATTTCACTGCATAAAACATCTAAAATCTCTTTTGTTTAATTTTTTTTGAGGGGTATGTTATTGAGAAAAGACTAAAAGTGTTTGTAAATTTAACAAAGAGATAGCCAGTATGTTTACTGTATCCCTTTCCATTTCCTTGGTGGCAAGATATTTTCCCAGAAAAATGGTTTATATATGTAAATAGAAAAATATCTTTAGGACTTAATGTGAGATTGCTGGGCTTAGATCATGTAAATATATGTAATTGTATACATGTCCATCTTCAGTAAAATAAAGAAGTATTCATTCTCAGAAATTTTTAATTGGAGTATTTGGGGGTTAAAAAAGGGGCTGTTTTGTACATAATTAAAATTTTTCAGCATAAATTATAAATCAAAGCATTTCCTCCCCACACATATTCTTTTGGTGACACTAATGTATTTCCACATTGACTTCTTGTGTTGTTTCTGTGTTTCAGGTTTGTCTATTTGTAATCAAGCTAACTGAAGTGCTAACCATGTCAGCACAAAGCTCAGAGCAAACTCATTTACCTTCTTCTTTTGAGTGTCCTTCCTCTGTCCAAACAATTAGCACCAGAGTAAAACATAATTGTTTTCCTCCAACCCATGTGACACATAAATGCATCAAAGTAGGTTGCTCCTGTCTTTCCTGTCTTCTCAACTTTGAGGTGCAGGCAGTAACATTCAGGTGCTCTGAAATGATGTCAGGAATTTGGTTTTGAAAGGTCAAATGAACTGAATTCAGAGCTATTCTGAAAAAGTAATTGTTAAAAAAGAGGTAGCAAGAAAGAGTAATCTTTCTAGCATACACTTATATGTGGTATAATGTCCACGGAATGTGCTCATCTGTATGTTCACCTTGTAGTAGTGATTGGTGCAAACTTTCCAAGTTTAACATCTTCGCTGCAACTGTAATAGTACCTGTGTCATCCATCATGTGTCAACATGTGACGTGTGCCAGTAAGTGACACATGTCACTTGTTTTGTTGTGTTAAGGGGAAAGGAAATTGTGTTTGCTTTACGTAAGGAAGTACTTTAGACTAACAAAGTCAAGCTTTTTGAAGAAAACTTAAGGAAACATAGATAGTGGTAGTGAAGTTTTGATTTCCAAGTATCTCCAACTCATCCGTGCATGTTGATTAAGCCTAAGGAGACATGGCTGCATGAAAGTAATGCTTGATGTCTGATTGTTTCTAAGATATAAAAGATTATTTTTCCTCTGTGGATTTTTTTTTGTTGTTATGTAAATAATTGCCTTCCTCTTTATCTGATCAAATCCAATTACCTCAGATCGTCCAATGCCCAAGAGCTTTTTGCTCTTTGTTTTTGAATATTTATCTGTATTAAAACATTTTAAACTCTTGGGCAAATGTCTTCTGTTTTCTACTTTTAAAAAATCTTGAAGTTCCACTGCTGAACTAAAATCTTTAATCCAAACCTTTTGAGACTAAATGTGCTTTATTTCAAGTAGCTAAAGAAACTGTAGGTAAGAGATTTAAGTTCCCCTTTTTGTCTCCCACAATATAATCTCCCCTAATGTAACTAGGCTTGTACCCCCTACTGAGAAGCATTACCAGTAAAGACAAGCACAGATATTCAAATTTCATTTCCAAGAGGCACTGCAATTTTTTTTTAATGTTCTATTTTTAAAGATCTAACTGAATATTTTGGATTTGAGCTTCTTTTTTTTCCTTTTCCCCTTTCCAAAAAGGAACTCACAAGCTGATTAGCTGTATCCTGCTAATGGTGTCTTGAATTGTGGGCAAGGCCTCAGCAAAGCCCTATACCTGCACTGCTCTGCGTGCATCTAGGAAATAAATGAAAATGTGTGCCTCACATTAAACATATTAGGCTTGGCAGGTTCTGTAACTATTTATGCTAAAATCTTCCATTCTTCCTAGTTGTCTCAGGACCATGACTTAAAAAAAAAATCTACCAAAATGGTTCAGCTGTTTCCAGCAGCTAGGCTGGAGAAAAATGTGTTGCTTTTTAAAGCTAAATTGTAAGTGACCTTGAAACTTGGCAGAGGAGTGGCATTTGTGTCAGGAATGTTTCTTTTGCTATCCTGTGACAATCCAAGCAAATTTAGCCAAGTTGAAAAAGCACATATGTTTAGTAGATACTTACCAGAAGTTCACTACTGTTACCTCTAAAAAAAGTCACTGAGCATGTTTTCATCTTTTACAGTTCTTATTACTGTCCAGATGATGAGATGTTATGCTCAAATACGTCAAAAACACTTTGTTCAGATTAGACCTGCAAGAGTGAAACTAATCACACCTGCTGTGATCTGCTTTGAGCAAAGGCTAGCTAGGAACTCAAACAGGAGCAAGGGAATTTGTCTCCCTGTCCCAGTCTCTTTTCTTCTCTCCCTTTACAATGTGGCTGAGAAAGTTGGCTAGCTCAGGTACATGACATTTAAGCAGCCAGAGCGCTACACTGGTAATAGGAGTTTGGGGAGGGTTTCTCTGGATAAGGAGAAATTGAGAGAGCAGCTGGAGAAAGAGGCAGCAAGTGAACTGAATTAAATTGAATGAGAAATTATGGGACTCAGAAGTACACAGTTGCAGAGGAGCTGTAAAGAAAGGAGGGTATTAAAAAAAAGGGAAGGGTACTTTAAATAACATAATAATGATATCTGACATAAGAAGCTGCAGCCCCATGACATTATTTTCAGAAACTCGTTGCTTTTAGCTCAGGGTTTCCTTAAAATCACTTCTGCTGTTGCTGTAAAGTTAAACTATATAGCTAGAATTTTCCATTTCCCTTAAGTGGGGTATTGGTTACTTTGAAGAAATGATGCATTTCAATCCCTCTCAGTCTGTCAGTATCCGAGGAGTTATTAACTTAGTTTACTTTTTCTCTGCCTTTCAAAATCTGACATGGATTTGTCCAACATCTCCCAGAGGCTTCTGTGTGCAATTAGCCATTGGATTCACTGAGTAATTACTTCATTTTTCATGTAAAATGTGCTTGATTTATTGTATACTTGGGAGTGGAAGGCAGAGATAGGTCAACAACAGTTAGAGGAGATTAGCAGAGAGATTCTCTGCTGCTGTAGTAGCAATCAATCCCCAGGGAAGCTGGCTGTGCGGGAGCAGTGCCACTCAAGCCTTGGCAGTGGTGCCCCATTTGACTTTGCCACTCCTCAGTGGAATTAACATGAGTGACTGCCAGGGAGATTTTAATCCCTATCTAGCTATAGAAGCCGACAGATTGTGGAAATGGTAGAGGTGTTTAAAGAATGTGCTTGTAAAAAAGGCAGATACTTTTTCTTCCTCAATGGAAGCTGTGAATTTAGCTATCTGCCAGGCAGAGTAGTTTAGGTGTACTGGGGGTAAAATGTAGACTGCCATATCTTTTCAGGCAAGTATTATTTGTACTCAGTCTTCTGGGCTAATGGCTTTTTAAATAGTGGTTTCAAAATAGTTGTGCTATAAAAATTATGTGGACTAATGTGACCTTTCTTTCCCTGAAAAACTAAAAAAGCATGGAGAGACTTCTTCATGAAGAAACGTAAGCTGCTGAAGATATATAGATAAAGATGATATAGCTATAGATATGTGGTAGATTCTGATAAATATAATAAAAATATCTAATGAACTCTCAAAAAATCCAGTTGTTATGGAGCACACTATATTTACTGCATTTTTATATCAAAACTATCAGTGTTGACAATGATTATTCCTGTGTTTTTGTCATTAGTTGTTTTATTTTTAAATTCCTCTAAGATCCAGGTTTTTAAAACAGAATTTCAGAGGTTAAAGGAGGATTATAAGGAAAATTAAGTGAAAATCTTGAAGATTAAGTTGTTTAACCATAGGCACGATTTACCAATAACATAATATATTAACCACTCCTTAGAATCTATGAAATATTACTGGAATTAATTTTATTTAAAAACAGTAACTTTACATACAAAAATAGAAAAGAAGAGATTGTTTGGTGAATCTCTACTGCTTTTGTATCTGAGATCAAATAAGTAACTAAAATAGTATTATTTAGCCTTAAAATTAATGTATTTTGTATGCTCTTTATCTGCTAACCTTGTGCTGTCAAGTCTCTCAGTATTCCTTTCAAGAGACACTAAAAGTTAGAAATATTACATTAAAGTGGTGGACACTTACAAAGTTTCTGAAGATAATGAAGATAATTTGTAACATGTTTTTATTTTGTCCTACTTTGGAGTGTACTTAAGTTTTGACTTTTTTTTCTATCTACTTAATGCTTCTGATCAATGTCACTATATGAAAAGGTCATTGTGCTGAGAAGGTCTTTTGCTAGCACATTATATTTGTAATATACAAAAAGCTTGGTGTGTGCATATAAGCTCAATATTCTACAAAAGCTCAGTATGAATATTAAGAAATAAGAAATACATATGTACCATTAGTAAACATAAAGTGATATGATTTTAAAACAGAGAACAGTTTATGCTACAACAACAGAAAGTAACTTCCTGTCCAGAAGACTATCCCAGCTGCCTGTCCCTGAGAAGTAACCAGTAATTGCAGTGTCTGTATAAGTAAAGAAAGTGACCAACTAAATCCCTCACCAACACCAACTAACATTACTCTGGGGGTGACTACAGATTGTACAGGATTCAAAGATTTACACAACAGAACTTTTAAGTAACCATATATTTCCTGAAAATTGCCAATACTGTGGAGTTTGTAATTTAAGGATTTTTATAATAGTCTGTATTTATAAAATTTTATTTCCAATGAATCAAAAAGCTAAAGCTCCTTTTAATTTCTTCTTCCCTTTATTCTAACTCCAAACTTCAAAAAGAAAAGGAAAAATAAGTCCCCCAAATCTAGATTCCGTAAATTTCTGTGACATAAAGCACGTAACATATAAGATTGTTAAGTAATATCAGTGAGAGTCTATGAGTATAATTTCAGATGTATTAATGGCGTTTGACTGTCTGATTTATGAGCAGAAAATCCAGACAAGTGATTAAAGTGCAAATGTACCCTTTCCTTCTAATTTTATAACTTTTCAAATTTTCCTGTGCAGTAGAACAGGAAGATGAAAACTGAATTCTTGTGTTAGTAGATCTTTGGCCAGCTTTCTGATGGGTAATCCAGTACTGTTAGTGCACATTGGAGAGGCACCAGAGAACACCCAATGATATTTGATTGCGAGGGTGTAGTCATGTCAGAGGCCTGGTCTTAATGACGCTGTATTCCTTCAGGAGGAACCTAGTGGAGCTACATTAATGCTACAGTATATGAAAATGGGGTAGCAAACCAAATGTCTTCTAATTCATCTTTATTCCATTACCAATGTCTGCTGCAGGAGAATTAAAGAGATGAATCTAAGATTCTCCTTTTCCTTCATATTTCCTTGGATTACCTTCTCTGAAGATGATTTTTTTCTTATTTTTTTTAGTATTATTATGCTCAAAACTTGTGTTTCCACTGTAGTTGAACTATTTGCGATTATCTTGACCTGGAAAGGTTGCTATGACTTTCCTTTTATACAAAATTTCAACAAGGACCAGAGAGCAAGATCTATTCAGTGTCTGAGGAGCTTTAAATTATAATGTTTCATTTTCAGTACAGGTTCCTAAGTATTAGAGTCTAAGGATTTTAGACTCAGATTTGACTCAGTACATCTTGCTGCAGACAGTCTGCTCAATATGGGATGTTATTCAAATACTTATAGGACCCAAGAGTGAAAATATTGCTTTTGCCTGATGATTAGAGCTTCTATCCAGAAGACAAACATGCAGCTTTCTGTTTCTTTTCCCATTAATTTTTAATTGTTTATATGGAATAAATTGACAGAAGCTCCCAGAATTGTTTCTGACATATTCTTTTGTAAAGGAGAAGAAAAAAGAGCCACATCTGTTCAGGCAAACAAATAGCTAAACCTGTGTTCTTTTAAGACTGAGCAGCTTCTAACCTTTTTCCTCCTTTTGCCAATTTTGAAAATGCTGTGATATAACCCATAATTTAATTTGGTTTTCTTAAAAGTTTCCCATATAAGCATTAACTTTTGTATGTTTTTAAGTTTTTATATCAAAGAATATGAAACATATTGCATGTTTCAGTAACACAGCCATACATTGCCTGATTTATTCTTGTTTCTTTCTTTATTTTGTTTTCTACGAATATTCTATTCTGATTTTTATAATTCAGTCTAAAATATCAGCATATCTACAGTTAGGACTTACACTACAGCTGACTTACACTATTTCAAGGTAAGAAATTTGCCAGCTATTTTCAAGCTTGATTACTCACTTTCAGCATCAATTTAGAAGATTTGTCTGTGTAATACTTTTTGTATAGATCACTTTTGAGTTTCTAAATATAGCTTTTTGCACTTTTTCTTCAACTGATATCAAATTGATTAGACACTAATGCCCTAGAATGTACCTAGACTGTTTTCATCTGAGGAACAGAGACAGCCCTCAGAGATTTCCAGCTGAAATGAGTTAACATCTGAAAGAGCTACTAAAGTGTCCCTACTTTCTATCCACGCTGTTCAGTCATAAGAATTATTAACCTTTGATTAGCCCTTCTGTTAACTATATATTTTCAAATTCCTCAGAAGCTCCCATGAGAAATGAAGTCTAAATTTCAGCCAATGTTCAAAAAGTGTTTAATTTTCAGGTAAGTAACAGGATTTTCAACAATTGAACCATAAATGTTAGAAAAAAGTTAAGTTCATGGGCCATGCTAATGAATAAACATTCAGGATGGCTTTGTGTGAAAATATAACTAATTAAGCCTGTGAATGGTAAATGCATTCATTAAAGTGTGATTCAGCATTAGCTGAATGGTCTTTCTTTACAAAGAAAAGCAAATGTCGGCTCTGAGCAAGCTTCTCAGAAGTGTAGACAAATTGAACTTTGCCTCCTCTGAGTAAAGTGACTTATAATTTATTTGGTCTTTACTTCAAGTGACATTGGAATAACATTTTAAAGATGATTTAAAGGTGATTTTAAGGTCTATTGGAATACAGTGTACTCCAACCAATGCATTTAACCAATAATTTACATTTCTATGTAAATTATGTCTCTTTGTTCAGTATTTTATTACCAAGTCCTTCCTTCTTTATGCTCACCACTTATTTTATCCTTCCCTTTTTTTGACAAATTTCTTTTAATTTAGTCTAGGGCTATTCTGATATTCTTTTAAAGGCTTTGTTAATCTTATTCACCCCTCCTTTCTTTCTCTCCTGTATTTCTTTTTTCTTGTTGGACTGTCTCTCTAGCTGTTCCGTAAAAATTCCTAATATTATGCTTTATGCCTCATCTCTTCAAATTAATCTGTTCTGACATGTTCTCCTAATTTCTTTTTAGTTCACTTGTTTGCTCAGTCTTTTCGTCTCCTTTTCTTTAGCAGTGTCCCTGGTTTTTCTTTTTCGTCCCTTGTGTGTCTCATCTGTGACTTCTCTGGAGACTTGTGGCTGATCTGCCCTTCAGAGCTGGCCATTTGAAGACAGAGATGATGAATGGGACAGAGGGCTGGCAAGGAAGTGCCAATTAAAGGAGCACGGCACTTGCTGTTCTTGTGGAAACTACACTGGGAAAGTAGTTAAGAGTAATAAGTGAATAAATGTCTTGAGCTTTAAATCACAATATATGAGAAAAACAGACTACATTTCTAAAAGCTGCCTGTAATTCTGTGACCAATCTTGTACAGCAGTATATTCTTTACATGCTTGGATAGCCAATCACCCAGGGTAAGCATCAACAAGTAATGAAAAACAAAATCTGAACTATAATCTGTGTGAAAAAGGGCATATTTGGTCCTAAAGGAAATTAATAACCATTGTATAACATTGTTGCTTATTAAACTCTGAATCTCTATCACAGACAATTCTCCTTTTTCATTTTCCATTGCTTTTCATTTGTTTGAATATATCACAGTAATTTCTCTCTCATATCAACACAATGGTTATAAACTAATGTGAACACGAGCTTTTTAAAAACAAGAACTTACTTATGACTGTCTCCCTGTTTATGACTCATATTTCTTCTTTACATAACTAAATAGTGATGGATAAATAAATTACTTACATTAGCTTTTGATGGGAAAAGTTAAGGCACCAGTAATAAACATCTTATGTGGGGAGCTGTATGAAAATACCTTCACGAAAATTAGTGGTCTTCCAACATGTGGTATTTACTGAGAAACCACTCAAGAACTGTGCAATACAGACACTTTTCCCCCCACCTCCTTGTTTAGCATTTATGTACTGAAACTAGACATGTACATGAAAACTATTCATGAAACTAGATGTGCAGAGGATTCTGACACATACAAAATCAATCAAGGTATCAGGATACCTGAAAGAGTGTCTTGGCTTGTCTTTGGTGATGACTACAGACAGGTCTTTTTTTCTTTTCTGCCATCATATGTGTATATATACATATATATATATATATATATAGGTGAGTTTGGTACAGAAGCTCTTACACTGGTATATCTTGGGTCTAGAAGAACCAAAACTATTTTTTCACATCTCTGTGGCTAACTGATAACTCCTGTCAGGAAACTGAACACAGATATAAAGTTTCTGTATCCCAAGTCTGCCGATAAGATGAGCTCAGCTCAGAAGTCCATTATCCAGTGTGGGTGAACAATGCACGTCCCAGGTTCAACCACAGAATCACAGACTATGCTGAGTTGGAAGGGACCTACAAGGGTCATCAAGTCCAGCTCCTGAGCCTGCACAGGACCATCCCCATCGGGATTATAAAAAGGTTGTAGTAATGATGGATATTGTAATGAGGTTGTTTAGCTAGCAACACCTAAGCAAAAATCTTTGTTTTGGATTGATTTAACTGAGATTTCATCTCTTTAGCTTGACTTCAGGAGTAATTGTGCTTTTAAATAAAACACATGTATGTAATAACTGTATGTATTATTAAAAAAAAAAATCAATGTAAGTAGATTTTACATGAGTATATGGAAATTATCAGAAGTTGATAGTATAATAATGATTTTTTCCAATAGGAAAAAGGCAAGATTTTTGAAGGTTACTGTATTTTGTGTAACATTAAGCACACTGTCAATATTAAATGTACTAAATCAGTTTATGCATTTTTCACCAACTCAGAAGTGCTTCCTCTTATCTGTTTCACAAAGCTCAAGAGTGTACTTTCAGATAAGAGCTGAACTCCACAATAGATATCATATTTCATCTAACCACCATCACCTTATTCACCTGTAATAACTGTATTGTAATACAGCTGTTGTGTTGCAATTTTCACAGGTGCTTTTTTTTAATGAATAGGATGTCTTTTGTTGGAAGTTTCTTTAGATATGCTACAACCAGCAATCAAACTTCTACATTTTACTGTCAACTTTTTATACAAAAGAAGGTACAAAGCTCATAGGTGATATAAGGCTGAGTTTTTTTCCCCCTTTGATTTAGTTGTTTTTTGGGTTTTGTTTTTTTTTTTTTTTAATAGTTCTATAAATGAAATATGTCTCCTTTGTTTCAGATATACTGGAAAGCGAGAAGGAAAAATCCAGTTCTAAATGTCAGAGGGGCAAATCATATGACTGCTATTCAGTATCAAAGTAGCCACTATCACTGTGATAATTATTTTTAATGAATTTACCAAACCCCATTACATTCTTAATCCTATTTACTCTGTGATTCATTTTACCTTAATTAATCTCAACATGTTTAGAACCTTGGGAGATTCAAATCAGAAAAATTATCTTCTGTGGTTTTGCTCTTTACCCAAAACAAAGAACAGGTGAAAAACCCAATTTGGTGATATGTATCATTGACTTCTTCATTCATACATGCACAATAAGCTGTGCATGGACAAAATGAGAAAAAAATCATACCAGGAGGAGGAAGTTACACATCAAATTAATGTGTTCTGAAAGTTTTCTTATGGCATAGCTTTTGTATCTCTGATCTTGACAATCTCTGAGGTGTTTTTGAATCCCCACTTTATGTTTTTAGGCTGGAATTAAGGGAAGAGGGAGGGAAAGAGCAGAAAGATAGGAAATTAGAACAGAAATGTGTAAGACATTAGTGTCTGTTAGTTCAGCTTTCTGCCCAAAAGTGGCGATGTTTAGAGTGGTATTCTTATCCTAACACACCTTTACTTAGACTAATCTAAAAACTACTTTGGTACATACAGTATGTAACTACTCCTGTATGCTTTTACAGTGTGCTAACAGCTGACTAAATATTGTTCACTGTATCACTACTGTACTCAGAAACTGAACTGATAGAGAGGTAGAGGTGCAGAGTTACAGAGGCTGCATAGACACAAAGAAGTGTTATTTCCTGAGCTTCTGAAAAGCCCTTCAATGACACTCCATATTGTTCACTATGGTATTTGTTTCACACTACACAAATGCTTTGTCAGTCGTTAAAAACTGAGCTCAGCATGAAAATAGTGTGTCAGAACAATCATGAGCCTCGCAGATCTAATATTTCTGTTCCAGTTTCAAAACATGATTGTATAGTTTCCAGAAATGAGTGACAGGAAACTTCTGTTTATAGCCTGGTGCAGAAGCAGCAAACTTCATCACAGTCTGTTTCCCTTCCAATTGTTCAAGAAAATAAAAGCTGAAAATGTGAACAAAATGCTAAAGAAGCAATTTTTCACTCTGCTAATAATGTTCTACAACACAGAAAGCCAAATATTGCATTTTATCACTTTGAGTGTAATTCACATTCAGACTTGTAAAGGGTGTGAGTGAGAAAGATTTAAACATAGGTCTTGGTTTAATTTAGAACTGATTGCTCATTAATCTTTGGAATAGTTATCCAAGCTGTCTTCCAACTGCAGGGGAGGCAATTGGCTGCTATCATCAAACCCTGCTGTGCAGTATTCAGTTCTTCTCTGGCACAATATTTAGCCTTTTGTTCAATGTTTACATACAAAAAATATTGAGAAAATATTGCTTAATGAGCTAGTATAGTTGGATCAAGGGAGTTAGTCAATCAGTGGCTGCAAGTTGCTAGCCTGTGTGAACCCACTTGAGTTGTTAGATGTAAAGCATGATTATTTCACACTTTTGATTTTGTGAGGCAGAAACCTCTGACTCCATGGAAAGTGATGGACTGCTTGAACTGCTGATTCAAAAAACAGGAATAAGATGTACAAAGTCTAGATTTAATTGTGAATTATTACTTCGTCCTGCTTTGAACAACAATTTTGATTTTTCTCTTCAGCAGGATAAAGAAGCAACACTGCAGCTAGGGACTAGAAGATTCTGTGGGGTCTTTTTTTTGGTTTTGGCTCTTTCTGATGAAGAACTCTGATGTCTTCGTTCCACTAAGCAGGAAAAGAATTGGCAAGAGTGATTTCCAATCAGGACACACATTGTATGTTTGCTTGAGCAGGTGGACACCTTTCTTTTGCCTCATTTAAAACAGACAGACTAGTTGGTGACCCATATAACTCTTGCTGTGTTGACCGAAGTTCTTCTTTAGTTTGAGTGATAAAGGCTGAATTTTTTTGAAGGTGACATAAAGTGTTGAATGATGTAACGTTTGTCACATTAGAAACCAAACTATGAACTGTCCATCTGAGAGCAGAGACACAAATTGAACAGTTCCACTGGTGACCTTGTTCAGTACCACTCTTCTTAGATTAAAAGTATCATGGAAGAGCCCAAGCTCATCAACCTTTACCTTCTGACTAGGAAGAGAAGGAAATACAACAGAAAAAGAACAGTAAAATGTGTTGAATAGCAACTATTTCTATATGGGTTTCTGAGGTGAAAGAATAGCTCTATGTGTGTGCAAAAATGTCAATATAAAGCTGTTGTTAGTGAATTATCAATCAGAATGTTATTTACTTTTGGGAAATATATGCATTTAAATGTTGGTATTATGATTAGAAGACAGGCTACTGGTGAAGCCTAAATAAAGAAAACATATGAATTTCAGGACTGCTGGCCTCCAAGTAATTTCAAGGACCCTGAGGACAAGGACTTTTCATGTTATGTAGTTTTTATATCCCTATTCTGGCAGTAAAGGACAAATTGAGTAATAGGAAACTCATGCCGGTCAAAAACATTTTATTTAGTGTAATCCCTTGTCAGGCTAATGTAAAGGCATATATCTTATTTTAATGGGACTGCCACTGATCTGTCAAATAAAAAGAGTAAGTTGTGTAGCTTAAACAAGTTAATATTTCTGTCTTAAAAAGACAATCAAAGGCAAACCATTGTTACTTTCTACAGCCATCTCACCAAAACTTCTAAAAATGGTCAGAGAAATAAAACCAGTGGTCTATCATGCAATCAAGTTAGAATTAAGAATTTTTTCTGTTGTGAGTCAATTATTGTAGAACAAAAAAAAATAAGGCAAGGGATTCTATATAAGGAGATGAATCATAACAGACACTTTCAACATATGTATAGAATTTTAGTTACTATTACATCAGCATAGATATAGGAATTCTGTAGAGCGAAATTGTATTGCATTAGTTGTCTATCTATCCTATTTGAAATATGGCATACTGTTTTGAGAAATAAATAACATTTGGGTTACACTCATGAAATATTTAATACACTTTTCTGCCAATTCTGCAGATTTTAAAATTTTCTGTCTGTAAATAGACAAGGGTCATTCTCTGTTCTTTACTGATAAAGACTAATAGCTCAATTGTACATATGTGTGAAGCATATATTCTACACCACAGTTATGGAAAATTTTTTTTATATAATTATATATATGTATTTATATTCATAGTATATAGTATAGTATATTATTACTTATATTCACAGGATAGTATTGTCTTCTGGTGGTATGAAATACATCTGAAATACATCATATATGGTATGAAATACATCTCTTTTCCATGGACAAGTTGAAATTTCTGTAATGGTTATTTCAGTGAAAGCCAAAAGTTTGTCTCTAAAACCTCATTTCCATCACAAAAGGAGATTTCTATAGGAAATATATAACCGTGTTTAATGTGGTGGGGGTTATCATGTTGCACTCTCTTCCCTCAGAGTGCTGGCTCTAAAGGAAGGTATAGATTTTAGGAGTAAGAGGAAAATCTGACTGCCTAGACCCATTTGTTCAGACAGGGTGGCTCAAAAACTAGTTGTTATTTTAAAGTACTGGAACTCTAACACCCCAGAGATGCAATGGAAATAGTGTGATAGCCTTTACAGTTCACATATTTGAGTGTTTCTTCTGTCCTGTGAACATTGAGAAGTGACACGACACCTTCACCCAATAAAATATTTCAATCTGTAGGTGAGTCCACATGATATTAGTTAAATATGAGTACTCTTGTGCAAAGACTCATTTTAAATTAGAACATAATTTTCTTTTAACCATTTTTCATGGTTTCAGACATTCCTAAACCAGAAGTATGGAGTCCTTTTCTTTCTTTCTCTTCCTTCCTTCCTTCCTCTTAATTAATTAATTAAAAATTCTTTATTTGTTGTACTGACCAGACTTAAAAAGGGGCATCCCGGACAGGACAAAAACAAAGGACATCTGTCAAAATCTTTTGAATATAAAATTAGAACAATTAACAATGGAAAGGTGGTGGGTCAAAGGCGTCAGTGTGGTAATTTAATGGCATGTCTCCTCATGCTTAGGGAGAGACAAAGTAATATCTTTAACCTATTAGTTAGGTATGCTTTTTAAAATTTTAATGGGTTATTACTTATCAGAAGTGGATTTTTGAATCCTATACGTTTTACTATTTCATGTTCCAAGCAGCCATTCTATAGAATTACTGTCATGAGTGTTTCTCACTGTCAAACAACACAACTTGACAAACTCATTTTATCCCTTAATTTATAATCACAGCTTCAACTCATTGCTTGGCTTCTGACTTCATGTGCCTGACTGAGCCAGTGATCCCTACTCTTCTAACGTGTTGCTGCTTAGATGGAATATTTCATTGTTAATCCTACTTGATAGGATAATTCTGTGTTAACAAAGTCTGTGTTGAATGGAGATCAGCGTCAAGCATCATTTCAGTGTAATGATTACAGAGAAGACTGTTTTAGGACTCCTCTCTTTGGGCAGCATTTCTCTACTAAACTTACCATTTCTCTATTTCTACAAACAAACCATGTATCATATAGAGGTAATTTTAATCTAAGACATGTATTTTATTCTAACTTGGATTAATATCAAAATATTGAGTAATAGAAATAGGTGAAAATGTAGAACCCATCACCATAAAGTTATTCTTTTTATGTCACGAAAGACCTAGATCTCTGATAATGCTATCAGCCCTTAGTAGAAGGGCTAAGCCAATGAGCATTTCATAAAACATGTAATCAACAATAATAATGTAGACTAATCTAAACTAGAATGTAGAATAATTTAAAGTAGAACTGGCAAATGAAATATGGCCTCTGGTATTAACTAAATAGCACAGACAGCGTTTCTATTTTTTCATTAATATCTTAAGCAATATAATTTGGAACAGCAGCTGAACCTACCACTTTGGGAATTATCAATAGTTTTAATCATAGCAGATAAAAAAGTCCCTCAGCTTTGCCTCAGGGTCCATTATTTTCCTAAGCAGTACAAAGCAGATGATGTGAATTCCTCTGTCTCAGGTCTTCCTACTTAATTGTAACCACTACATACCATATGTATTCTACTGTGTCCAACTAGGTGTTATTAATACAGAAGCTCCACATTTATTATCCATTGAATTGCACTTCTTCAGGGAAATATAAATTAAATTGAATTATTACATACTTCCTTAGGTTAGTAATAAATGAGAAAGAGAAAAGTAATCTTTTCTGATACACTAATTCCTTTTAAAACAGGGGGATTCAAATCACATTAAAATGACATGTAAAGAATTTTCATAATATTAAAAAGATTCTTAGCCTTAGCAAGGATCAGTTAATTTCTTTTAATACTATGCAGTTTTGTCTCATATTATATTCAGCTTAGCAACAATAGCCCCACAGAATAAAGGAATAAAAAATTATAAATAATGTAATCTACTAGACACCCCTTATTAACCAGTAAGTCTTAAAACAGACAAACAAACAAAAAAAAAACCCCAAAGGAATGCAAAAGGGAACATTAAGTGTCTATTTCTCTAAACACGGTGTTCTGGGTTTGGATTGGCACTCAAAATATTTTCACAACAAAAACGTTGTCTTATGAGGTTAGATGCCTGTCTTCTCCGTTAGTATTGGAAAGTGAGGGACTGTATCTTTGCCTGGAACTGGCACTTCGATGTTAATACTTCATTTTAAGAAGGAGTCAAATGGATTGCTTCCTAACTACAAGCTTTTTAGCAACAAGTGCTGAAATATTTATCACTAGTATGTATTATAGGCAAATTAATTTATGCAGAACTTTGGAGGACTTGTTTAGAATAACTATTTGCTCTGTATAGTGAATTCTGAGGAGTCTGTACTCATACTAAACCAAAGGATGACTCTTTCACAATTCATAAAATTGTGATGTGCAGAAGCAGTCACTCAGATACGTCTGGCTAGATGCTCAATTAACTTATAGTGCTTATGCTTATGAAGTATTTATGAAGGTCTTTCCTTTAAAACCTTTTCTCAGAATGAGTTGAATCTGCTGCAACTGAATAGTGCTATATGTGCCCTGCAGTAATGAAAGCATTTCAATCAGTATACATATCTACAATGTACTGTTTATATATATTTTGTATGCATTCTATGTACATATGCATACAGTCTCAGGTATTTTATGTCATAGATAGAAAGACATTAAAATACTCTCCTCTTCTTTTAGATTAACCTTGATAGGCAGGAGTGGGCCTATTGGAATCTCATGAGTTTCAGCAAGGCCAAGTACAAGGTCCTGCATCTAAGCTGGGGCATCCCCCAGTGTCAGTACAGGCTTGGGGATGAATGGATTGAGAATAGCTCTTCCAAGAAGGACTTGTGGGTACTGCTGGATGAAAAATTAAATATGAGCTTACAATATGTATATTTCAGCCCAGAAACCAAAAAGATTCTGGGCTGCATAGGAAAAGGAAGGTCTTAGTCAAGCAGGTGGCGAAATAAACCTATTTGAAATATACTGAATCTTAGCATTTACTTTGATAGCTCAGGATGGATCATGTTTATATGTGGTACAGTGAGGACAGGTCCCCAGAGACTGTTCAGCGTGGATGAAAACTCCTGTGAGTTCAGGGCAGTTTAATACAGATATGCTCCAAAACTCTGAAAAAGAAAGTTAAAGGATAAATTCTTGATAAATAGTAGTTTTCTACCAAAACACTTTTTTTCTCATGTTTCCCATGTACTAAGTGATGGAATGCTGAAAATCTAATAATTTTTACTACTAAGTCATATGGTCTGCTCATATCTAAACTGTTCACTTTGCAGGGTAGTATCTCAAACTCTTTTATAAAGTTAATAGCAATATCTGCCTGAGGCAACACACTCTGAAGCTTTCTACGTAGACTTTAGAAGAGGGATTACCACCAAATAGCATTTCAGCAGTTCAAATTGTGGATTTCACATATGCTGGTAGCAAAGCTGTGCTGAGTGATCTAAATCCCCAGACATAGGAGCAAGCTGCAGTGGAGTCAACATCACCAGGTCAGAGTGAGGTCTGACCTAAGACACATTCGCAGTATAGTTTTCAGGACTTTTCAGGAGACATTGTCCCTTCTTGCCTGTAAACCATTCCTGGAGCTTTCTCTTTTTATGATTTGTGCTAATTATATTGCTTCAATCAATGGTAAGAATTTAATTTGTGCTGTCACAGAAAAAATCTTTCTCCATAACATCCATAGCATAGACTTGGTATTTCTCACTGCAATCAATGGCTTTATCTGTTCTTTCATAAAGGGTGACGCAAAGTTCAGCCAATGTGATTCCAGTTCACATACATGTTTCAGAAAGGATCAGATTGGATCTGTTCTTTTAGTTTTGCCTTCTGCACAGTGTCTTGAGTCTATTTTTAAAGCTGCATCTCAGCCAGCAGTGCAGATACATCCAAGGAGTTTGTATCTTTCTGTAAGAGTGAAACTGAAGAGTGAAACATGAGCCATCCCATATTAACATAGAAATTTTTCTAATTTTAGTAAAAATCAATAGCAAGGCATGAACCAGGTTTTGTTTACAGAATAGTGCAGACATAATTACTTAAGATGAACATTATCGCTGTCTTGCAATGCTTCTTTAAAACTGTCTTGGTGGAATGCTCTTTTAGTTCTACAGATAGAAACTGCTTCTTTTTCTTTTCATTCTCATTGGTCTTTGTGTCTCTGATTTCTTTTGTTTGTTTCTTTGGGTATTTTTTTTGTTTGTTGGGTTTTGTTGTTGGTTTGTTTGTGTTTTTTTTTTAACTAGGAGATAATTTTTTGTTTCAGGAGAGAATAGATTTTATGCTTGTGAAAAACTTAATGGAATTTTCCATGTTGTTGTCGTGTCAGGCTCTGTGAGTGCAAAAAGTACAGAAATAGAGTGGGGCATCAGTATGAAGGCTAAAAGATTTGCTTTTTATTAGCAGAGATTGAATGCCATACGGCTTCCATTTTTGGGGGTTTTGTGTTTTTTTTTTCCCATATATTAGTCTTGAAAGACAGAACACTGGGCTCATATTTTGGTAGTGTTTTTTCAAACTACAAGAATGTCTAAAATGTAAAGTAATGCATTGAAACTTGTTGATGGAATTAAAACTGTATAGTTCCATTAATAGAGGGCTCCTGGTTTGTTTAAGGACTTGCAGTAACAAAACTCAATTAGACAATTATAACCTTGACAATTATACAGGCAGTAGAGAAAGTATCCTATATCAACAGTTTCTTCAAATTAAATCTGCAGTTTATTAAATTAAGTCCACATAAGATTAGATACTTTTATTTCATTATGGAGCTTTGAGAGAAACTTTTTCTTTGAACTTTGTGAGAGGGGTGGTAGAAATATCGACTTCCACAATTTCAAGGACGAAGCAAAGCACAGTCTTTTCATTTTCAAGATATTTTTTAAGCTAAAGAGGGTCACATCATTTGTATTCTGACATCCTTCCTATTGTTTTCATTAAAGAAAGAAGAGTGAGAGTCTAAAAAATCTTGAGCTGCACCTGATAAGAAATTTTTAAAAGATGACCCCAACCTGTGGAGAATGATTTATGAAATCATGGTTTTCATTATTAGACTTAGTGCTGACTCTGTTGTTTTTGATTGATATGGCTGGAGCTTATAGGTTTCTTTTTTTTTCTTCTTTTCTTTTTTTTTTT
>VWZF01004328.1:728892-751859 GCA_013396755.1 Sclerurus mexicanus
AAAAAAAAAAAAAGAGAAATGACAATAAGTTACATGGAGTTGAAACAGAGCATTGATATAATCAGAGAATCATAGACTCATGGAGTCATAGGATCATAGGGTGGTTTGGTTTGAAAGGGACTTTAAAGTTCAGTTAATCAAACCCCCTGCACTGACGAGGGAAGTCTTCAATATGATCAGATTGCTTGAAGCCCCATTCAACCTATCTATCTTCTCTTAGTTTAAAACCATTATCCCTTGTCCTATCACAGCAGTCCATAGAAAAAAAAGTCTTTCCTCATCTTTCTTTCTTATAAGTCCCATTGAAGTACTGAAAGGCTGCAATAAGGTCTCCCCAGAGCCTTTTCTCCAGGCTGAACTGACCCAACTCTCACAGCCTGTCTTCACAGGAGAGGTGCTCCAGCCTTCTGATCATCTTCATGACCTTTGTCTAGATGTGATCTAGACGGTCCACATCTTTCTCATTGCTGAGGACCTCAGACCTAGAAGCAGAACTCAAGGTACGGTCTTACCAGAGCAGAGGAGAGGGACAGAATCACCTCCCCTGGTCTGCTGACTACACTTTTTTTGATGCAATATGTTTTCTTGGCTGCAAGCAATTATTATTGGCTCCTGTCCTGCTTTTCATGCTCCAACACCCCCAAATCTTTCTTCACAGAGCTGCCCTTAAACAATTTGCTGTCCAGCAGCAAATGCTGTTGCTGCTGGGCTCCCACTTTGCATTTGACCTTGTTGAACCTCATTTAGTTCCCATAAGCCTGCTTCTGAAGCTTGTCTGGGTCCCCCTGGATGGCATCTCATACCTTGGGCATGTCAATTGCATCATACAGCTTGACGTCATCTGCAAACATGCTAGGGATGAAATCAATCCTGTTGTCTATGTCATTGATGAAGACATTAAACTGTACTTGCACCAGGACAAGCCCCTGGGGGACACCATTTATCACTGTAATTTTTAAAACGTACATGGTTTTGCAATGTTTCATTGTGATATAACACAAATAAGAGACATAACTGAGTCCTGATGGTGCAGTACCATGGCATAAATCTGACACTGACAAGTTGTTATGGCAAAATAATTACGTGATCTCTGAGTTATTCAACGGCAATGTTGCACTGTGTCTTGAACAATCACAAAAGTGCATAAATAAATTATTTGTGTTTAATGAAATAACAATGAGAAATGAGATGTTAAGAATATTTCTATCTAAAACAATGAAAACTCAATAGATTATATTTTTAAAATTGATTCAGAAGTGAGTCTTTGATAGTTTCAGTTTCTTGCTTATTGCCTGCTTGGCTACATTTGGTTTCATAAATGGTATGTTGTCTGAGTACAGATATTTATATTTTTGTGTTTGTGTGTTGGGCGTAAGTTTTGTGCAATTTTCCTTAATACTTTTCAGTGGGTACTTTGCCCACTTGTCCTGTAAGATTTATAATAAGATGAATGAAAGGTAGTAAAAGATGTTATTTTTTTTCAAACGGATTCTAATAGACTGATTTCTGGATCTTAATGATATCAGTGGATAGATATCCTTATATATTCCAAACATAAATGTTAAATGCTTTGTTGAATATGGTCCTAATCACAAACCAGACCAAAACAAAACAAAAACCGCAAACCTTTCCCCTCACATCCCAGTAAATGTCTGTGTGGTTTTAAAACCATTTTAAAATAATTTTTGGTTTTAACATTAATCTGTAAAATACTCTTTTTGATAAGACTTCTAATGTGTGGAGGAAAAGAATGTTTTCTGCCTCAGTGATCAGGTGGCTTCCTAATGAACATACTAAGTGCAGATGTCTGTCAATACAATAGATCTGTGTGCTTCACAGTAAGGTAAAATATATATAACCCAAAAGGGACATGGAGCAGAATGCTAGTGTTAATTTTAATACATTTTAACAAACTTAGGTGACAGCAGTCTTCAGTCTGTAACATCCTTTTTAGATTTCAAAAGAAGCTTTAACATGACATTAGTTTTGACTCTAGCATAAAGGCGAATACATAAGTAAATTTAAGGAGGCTTTTAAATATTATCATTGATGTGATTTATAATTCCTTTTTATATTTCTTAAATTCCTTTTTATATTTCTTACCAAATCCTGTTGGTCAATTTTGTACTTCAAAAAGTCAATTTTCCTCATAATAAATGTATTGAGATCATGCTCTGTGTTACCTCTTTGAAGGGTAAGTGCCTAAATAAAAAAAAAAAAAAATGGAATATTGTTTTTGCCAAAAGGATGAAGGAAGGCAGAGGCTTCTTGATATGGTAATAATTAATCAGTCAGCAAAGGGTGAATAGTGTTTGCACTGAAGTGAATATATTAAAATATAGGTATTATATCCTTGAAACACATACTTTAGGGACATTGGTAATATACAATTTTAGAAGTCATTAATAAAGAAGATAATTATTTAGACTTTTGATCTTCAGTATGTTTCTACATGTATTCTTCTACTGAGATGTAACCAAGAGCTTCAAACAATGTTCTATACCTTCAAAAGCTTTTTGCTCTCAGGATTAATATTAATATCAGTATTAATATTGGCATTTACTGGGACTATCCTCTCACAACTGAAATTTATAATCAACTCTCTTTTGTTGTCAGGTGAAAACACATATGCTATTAGGCTCTTTATAATTTATGTCTTTTGTTTTATCTAGACACCTCATTTCTTTTTATTTTCTAGTGAGATATCTCTTATTTTTCCACACAATGTGTTTTCAACAGGATAGAAATCTTTTGCCTTTTCCTTCTCATGTTTTGTTGGATTACTGGAAAATGGCTGTTTGAGCTTCTGCCATGAAGTATTTGGGAATCAAATCCAAGTTGTATGTCAGATAAACCTCTACCATTTCAGAGGCTGGGAGTTTGTAGGTGGCTGTTGAACCTCTGCATGTGGTTTTTTTAGCCTAATGTTTTGTGACTGTCTGTCTTCTTAAGATTTTAGCCTTTACTGATAGAATGCTGCTGTGTCCCAATGAATGAAATACATTTATGCTGGGTTAGAAAATGCAATATCTGTGCATATATATAAAAAAAAAACAAAAACCAAACAAACCAAAAAAACCCAATAAAGTTCAAATGTCATCGAGGTATTGATCATGATCTCATGCTTTTAAAACTATTAATGTAATTCTTCCTGATTTCATTTGAAGAATACTGACCACAATTCTTGTTTTGATTCATACTTTTGCACAAGAAAGGACAGACCAGTAGGAAACAAACCTTTTATATGCAGACCTTTAATATACAAAAGGGAAGAAAAGCAGAAAGAATAAGCTTTGTAATGGGAGTACTGCCAGAAAAAAAATATTTTATCTCTAACTAGTCTCTTTAATTCAATTTTATTTTCCCACCTAAGAGCAGAAAGTGGGATAGCTACATATTAGGTGTTTACACTGTTCCAACATATATAAATTTGTATCTATCTCAGCTGTAACTAATTGTTTTGTGCTTCAACAAAATACCTGAGTACACCCCTGATTACCTTGAATATTTTCTCTAATCTGGAATGTACTGCTATCTACTAATATTTTGAAAAAAGACTTTGATGTAAAAATAATGTTAGTCTGTGTTTCACCCAGTGCAGAATCCTATAGCATATGACAGTACTTAGGATATGTCTTGAAACATACGACATTCTATTTTTATTTTTATTTAAGCAAGGAATGTGCATTTCCTCACTAGAACTAGAACCAAGAAAAATCAGTACCACCTTATGCTAAATAATGTTCTTAAGTTTGCATAAAAAATGTAGGAAACAAATAATGATTTAAAAGATTAGGTAATGATTCTGGATAATTTTGTGTGGCTTTCTGAAGAAGATTCTCAGTCTGTGCTTTATGTTAATTTATGAATTTTAGCTATATTCTGATGTCAGTAACAATATAGAGCACATGCCAAATAAATATTCAGTAGATTTACATTTTTATTATAGAATGTCACTTATTTCTTGTCAAAATGAGAAAGCTGTGTATCTACTCTGCAAAGCTGTGGATTATGTCTGTAAAACAGCTATAAACAAATTCATAACAGCTTCAACCTCATTTTTGCTTGATTTAAAGACAGTTCTGAAGTTCAAAGTAACTGGTTGGTCCTGTAGTTGCCTTGAGGTTTTGCATTTCTCTAAGTGCTCAGACTGAGTAAGAGCCTCATAAGAAGCATTGCTGTCTGTAGCAACTAGGTTTTACTTTGTGGCTGGCCAGTTATGTTGGTAAAAGCAAGGAAAATGAAAATCTGTTGTGCACTATAGGAGGTGAACTGTTCCTTTATGTAATATCTTGACCTTCCAATCTGATTTTGTGTTTTCAGCCTTTTCAGAGCAATTTTTGTTTTCAAGGCATTTGCACAGCTGTCCTCCTGCAGAGCCACTACCCCTGGTTTCCGATCTGGATGTGTTCTGCTAATTTAAGCACTAAACATTTTAAAATTTACTAATTCTGACAAGCAACTGGTGACATTATGATAGAAAGTATATTTTTAAAGCTATTAAGTACTTACTGTGTATATATTCTGTATTTCACTTATCATTTGACAGCAGAGTAATTGCAAAATGAACATGTAGATTGGATTGAGGACACCATAAGCTGGAACAGCTGTGGGTGGGAAGAAAGACAGCATTGGTAGCACATGCTTTGCAGTACGTCAAAATAAATAAATAAAGTTTGTCATGCTGACAGAATGCACAAGGTAGAAATGGTACTTTCTTGTTAAATCTTCATGCCTGACCTTTTAAAGCACTTCCTATATGAGAGGTTAATTCCTGAGTCTTGGTTGAGTTCAATCACCTTTCGGAGTGTCAATTGGAATATGTGCTATTCATTGACTATTGAGTAGGCTGCATAATAGCTCTATCCCACTCTACATTCCTTAATTCAGTTTCTATTTAAGCACAAGCTTAAATATTTTGCTGGAGCAGCAGGGCACATTTATCAATTATATTTTATTATATTTTATAATAGAATTTTCACAAATATTTACAAATAATATTTGCTGCATATGAATAATATTTGCTTAGTTTAATAGCTGTTCTGAATACATGTGTTATATGGCTCGTTTCATTTTCAGAAAACTTGGTCAGGAATGTTGTTGGGACTCTACTCCAAAGAAAATTGTGAACATTCCTTTTGAGTTTCCCAGAATAAATGGCTCAAAAACCTCTATGAACAGTTAATCCCAAGCTTGTTTTCAGCTTGAATACCAAGATTTGCACCAAATAATTCTAAGTTCAAATGTTTTGGAATTAATGAAACCCAAAATGTAGGTGTATGCCTTAAGTGCTTCTTGCCTAAGTGTAATTTTTATTGTTTTGCCAGTTTGAGTGTCAAATATAAACTCAAGAAGTGTTACTTCTTTTAATTCTAGGTCTGACTTCTAGTGATGTGGGCTATTTGCCTCATTAATGTAATTTCATTGTTATTCTGTGTTATTGTCTTCAGTACCAGGCTGTTTTCCAGCAACAGTTGCTGTACAAGTCATACTAATTTGTACAGTTTCACTGGCCTAATATTCCACTGAGATACTACTTTAATTAAAACATGACCTTATTATTCATAACTAAATGTGAAGCATAACCTTTCATCCTCAAGGAGTGTCATCAAAGGTTGCATCTTAGTCCTGCATCAGATCAATGACTGTCATGCAGGATGAAGCTCTTATCATCTGTGAATGGCACTCGATGGTAATTTATAACAGTACTTGCCAACTCATCTATCTTTAGAGATACATTGCAGTCATTCTCAACCTGCTTTAGATACTTTCATTTAGTGCTGCCTAACCATCAGTCCCCGATGATAGTCAGGAGGCAATTCATAAAATCAGAGTGAATTACAATGTTTATATGTGTCTTAGTATGAAAGGCAGTAAGCAAGTCTCCGAAGGCTGAAATAAGTTTGTATATGCTGTACCATCAATTTATTTTGTTATTGTACCTGGAGGGGAAAGACTTTTGTTTTAAAAGGTGAGCAGTTCTGCTTCAGAGTTAGGGGACTGTGAAGCAAAGCTGAATAGTTGGACCTGTCTCAAAGGAAGAGTGAATGGAACACCCTGCAATAAAAATAGCTAGCCTCAGGTCAGCATAAATATTCATGACCATGGCAAGTGAATATACTCTAAGAAAAATAACTAACAAAATAGCCAAACAAAGTGCATACTGGCCTATATGGATGTTAAGTAAACATTTCTTTCCCTAATAAAAGAGGCTTTTGCAAGACTTAAAGCTGTCAACTGGAAACCTCCACGTTGTCTAAAAAGGATATCAATATCTGCATCATTGTACATGATCCATTCAAAAGCTAGTTCCATACCTATGGAACTTTCCTTGTGGAAAATGTCCTTATGTTCTGGCCTGCATGCAGTTCTTTGAGCTCCACTTTGTCCCTCAACCTTAACATTTGATAAGTTCTGTTGGAGTGGAAGGCATAAGGGTAATGAAAGAGGAAGAGCTACACAGGGAAATGCAGAAACTGTTTTAAGAGTGTTGCTGGATTTAGATAACCATTTTGATTTTGTCTTTATTGCAGTTTGATATCTTTAGAGGGAATTATTTTGTTTTTCTTCTCTGTCACAGACAAGCTAAAACCAAGAACACCTAATACTCTTAAAAAGAAGCTAATACTCTTAAAAAGAGGTTATTTAATGAAATAATTTTGTTTGCTTGTTTTTCTTATTGTTTAGTACCAACTGATTACTCTCATTACTCTCATAACATTTAATAGGACTAGGTCTAATCAAAAGGTCAACTGACAATTACTGTTACTCTCTGGTGCTGTTTAACGTAGATGGCAGAACACATGCACCTGCAGAGACAAACATTTCAATAACCTTTTGCAGCTCTGAAGCTGCGATTTTATTTTTTTTTTCTATATACTCAGCATTTCTGTAAGGACTATCTAGAATAAGATGGTACTTTGCAGTTTTCATAGTGTAATCAAATAATATTATTGAAACTTCAGATCTATAAATGTACAAGGTAATTAAGTTTAAGTTTTGATATTAGAGGAATCTTAGTATTATTAGAAGGGTCAGTAAATTACATGTCTAAATATGCAATCTAAGCCATCTTTAAACTGACTAAAACTACAGAATGAACAAACAAAGATAATAATAGTTAAATAGATAAATACACTAGTAAAAATGGGTTTCTATTACAAATTTAAACAGTTTTTATAAAAATGCATGAATTTGACAATCAGGCTTCAAAAATGACAGTCAAATAAGCATTGCATTACAAAAAATTAAAAATAGTAAAAAGTAAAATCTACACATCTCAGAAAAAAGACAACAGTCCAATTCAGCTAAGCAAGAAGATATTTCCAAAATCTTCCAAAGTAATCCTCATTTTCCCTTCTGTCTCTAAGTTTTTTGAAGTTCAGTCATTGCCGTGTCATTTCTTACATAGCCCCCCACTGTACCAGTTGGATTAGTATAGCATCATTCTCTAATGAAAAAAACCAAACAACAAACAGCAAACTAATGAAAACAAAAACAAAGCCCTACATAGAGAGACACTGATAAAAGGATGAGTTGTGTATTGCAATAATTAATATTTTCATTTTACAGCTTAGTAATGCTTTGTTGAATTCTGTTTACAAGAGTTTAAACTTACCAAAGAGGTTAATTCTGTGAGAATGATCTGTGGATTAGTGTTACACACCATAATACTAAAGTTTTGACCTTGCCTTTCTTAGTTTTATTTTAATCTCCAAACATAACTTACCTGGAATGTTTCACATTTCTTTAATTGAATCTGTTTCATACTAGTGTTGCAGTTTAGAAGGAAAGCAATTTTTCTTCCTTCAAGGCAGAAGGTTTTCTAAATCTTAGCAGTATGTCATTTTGACAATGTACTTCAGAATGGAAAAGAAAAATAGTAATAAACCATGTTCATGTCCTAAAAACTGGCTTTTAAACTTCTGTGCCAAGTTCCACTGATGTTTTTTAGTGAACTCATGAATTTTACTTAATTTCTAAGTGAAAGTATGTATATATTTCTTTGTGGCCTTGAATGATCAGTTTGAGCTTCTCAGAGGTGAAGATGCCATATTCTAACATTAACCTGGGGTTTTATACTTGTCTGGAGTCCTTGAGAGTGCTACAGTGAAATAGTCAAGTAGAATAATAAATATCTACTACAGGAAGCTTAGCCTGCAGTCTATCAGGATTTACACATCTTGTCCAGCAGAGATGCTGCAAAGCCACTCCTGTTGAAGCACAGGGCATTCTGCCTTTTCACATGCATGTCTATGACTTTGTCATTTTTCAGTTCCCTGACAATCTTAGAAGCCCAGCCTGTAGAAATCCTTCTGAATGATAGTCATGTCCTTCCACATATTGATTGCTCCCCTCGGTTTGGTGTCATTCACAAATTGTATGAGAATGCATATCATACTTCTTTGGACTTAATCTTGTTTATCTGTAACAGATGTGATTATTTCATAGAATCATAGAATGGTTTCAATTGGAGGGGACCTTAAAGATTATCTATTTTCAATCCCCCCTCCCATAGATGGGGGTACCCTCCACTTGACCAGGTTGCTCAGTTGGTTGCCATCCAACTTGGCCATGAATGATTCCAGGGGTGGAGCATCCACAGCTTCTCTGTGAAAATGGTTCCACTGCCTCACCATCCTTGCAGTGAAGAATTATGTCCTATTATCTAATCTAAACCTACCTTCTTTCAGTTTAAAGCCACTCCTGCTTGTCCTATCACTACATGCCCTTGTCAAAAGTCCGTCTCAAGCCTTCTTGTAGGCCTTTAGGTACAGGAAGGCTGCTGTAAGGTCTCAAAAAAATGACATCTAAAGTGGGGTGTATATATTTGTGGTTTTAGAATTCCTTGGTTGTTTGAGGTAACTGCATCAAGCATAAAAAATTTAGGATGCAAAATTAATTTTAATACATATTTTTTCTCAATAGTTTTTGGAAATCATAAGGATCATGGAACTTTCAAGTGGCCTTTCAGGTTGAAGTCACACATTGTAATGCAGTTCTTCCTTTTATGCAACAGAAATAAGTCATCCTCTTCCTACACTAAGTTGTTGGTTTATTATAAATACTAACTAGTGTCTTATCTAAACTGTTTGTTTGATTGTTTGTTAGAACACGAATCTAGGAACAGGCAATTTTTTTTTTTATTCCAAGTTACCAGAGAACTCAGGTGCAGGTAATACTCATTTTTTTAATATAAAGTAGCTTTGTTTGGTGGGATTTTTTCTTTTTTCTTTTTTCTTTTCTTTTCTTTTCTTTTCTTTTCTTTTCTTTTCTTTTCTTTTCTTTTCTTTTCTTTTCTTTTCTTTTCTTTTCTTTTCTTTTCTTTTCTTTTCTTTTCTTTTCTTTTCTTTTCTTTTCTTTTCTTTTCTTTTCTTTCTTTTCTTTTTTTCTTTTCTTTTCTCCACTATATACAGTATATCAGTGATTTTAACATTCTACTCATGAAAATCTTCCCACCATGTCTCAGTAACACAGTCTAGATCATAAAACAGCAATTCCAATTCCAATTTCTCTTTTTTATTACTGAGGCTTCTAGCATTCATATATAGGCAACTAAAGTATTTCTGTTCAAGCTTCTAGGTGCCTTGATTAATTTTATTCTTGACATCTTGATTTTGTGCTAAATGAGTGTTCATTTGTTTCTCCTTCACACCCTCCTTGGTAGTTTTAGTTTAATGTCCTGGTTAGTTTAATGACTGGCTGAGTCAGCTGATTCCCCACAAGTTCTATGAATTCAGATGGATAAATAGCAGTTGTACTAAAATGCACCATCACTGATAAATTCTTTTGCAGTGACTAGAGACATATAAATAATCTTGTATTTATGTTGTGGATAATATTTATTTTAGTAATATAAGTCAGGCATCTGGTCTAAGCTGGTCCATAGACTTTCTCTACAGTTGGTGGAGAAAGTTATCTCCATTCTCTAAATTTAGAAGCACTCTTAAAATGAAATGAGTAATCATCTGGAACTTCTTTGCTGATGTAAGAAACAGCCTAGATAAAGTCTTCTAGATTGGAATACCATCTCTCATGGTAGAACTCATTTAATGATTAGCTGAGTTATCTGAAAATGGTTATTTCTTTTCATTCACTGAACATTCCAGAACATTGCTGACATTCATAATTGAAGACGATTGAATTCTGCCCAATGGAAAAAAAAGATTCATCCTATTATCTGTCTGTTAATGCAAGATACTCTTTCTATCCTCAGTAATGAAATTTCTTTTTTTCCAACTCATTAAGTTCTTTATGTTTGTGAGTAGCCATGGTTATCCTGCAAGACTAGCCAAACAACTGTTTTCAGCTATTTTCTCTTCCTTTCAGTGAAAAAGAATTAGTTTCCTATAAAAAGACCTTCTCTGCAAGTGGAATTTTCCCTGGACCTCTAAGCCTGTGTTTCTTTTGTTGTGTTTATTCTCATCTCTCCCCTGCCACCTAGATTATTTCCATATCTTTTAACCTGTAGGGTTAAGTTGGCACCCTGTTCCTCTGGTGTGTACTCTTTGTTAAGTATGAAGTGAGCATCATTCTTAAATCAGATGATCAAATTCTCCTCCTTTGTCCTTTTCTTTTTTATTAAAAGATATATACTAACACTAATCTCTGCAAACAATCCATGTCTGTTTGCAGCATAGCCACCTCTTTGTACAAAGAAAGGTCCTTTTGACTCTAGAAAAGAGCTAAAATGGAGCATCAAAGTCTGTTGTAGGGCATCTCCTCTGTATGAAGCAAATGGCCATACCTAAAAAATCTCATACTTAGAAATCTTCCTATTTTAGACATTTTGTTTGCATGTTCTTAATAGAAATTGTTCTGCATCTCAGATTTATTTTGTGTAATTTCTGTAACCACTCACCAGCTTCAAAGCTTAAATAAGATTGCAAACCCATGCTACCATGCACCATATTTACTCTGATTTTACTTTTACATCACAAAACTTTTTTTTCTCTCTCTCTACTGCTTTGTAACATTTCTTTTAGGATCTAGCAGGCAGAGATAGAGGGGCATGTATTGAGATTAAATTAAAGTTTATGATGTGATTAAAGAAGTAGTTATTACAGTCTAGTGTAATAGTAAGGAAAAAATATCTGAGATTCTATTTCAGTGGCTGTACTGGCTGAATTCATTGTGTCTGTGTTAAAAATTGTTGGGAAAAAATAGTTTTCAAATGCCCTGGAACAAGTCATTTAAAATAGATTCTCTTGTTCTGTACCAGTTCTTAGTCAGTCGACAGCATACTGAGAAGAAACCTCATTGAGTCAGCACCTGCTACAGGACTTTGTTTCAATTAAACAGTTGAAGTGTCCTGGAATAAAGAATTTACAAAGAAGCAAAACATAATAATCTGTTTTGCAAACACTGAAATCCAATCTTTAGGTTCCTTTAATGCCTCAGTTTCTCCATCCATAAACCAAAAATAATTATCTCTTCATTTAAAACTTACTGAATTATGTTGATAAGAGAATGCTGTAGGAGAACCAAGCATTAACATCCCTGTTACTGTTACATTTATACACTGTAATCTGCACAGTGACTCATGATACAAAAGCAATTACTTTACATAGGGTCCTATGACTGAAAGTACAATATGGTATTAAAGGCAAATGTGTACAATTATAGATTCCCAGCACATCAGGAAAAAAAAAAATTACGCACCAAACCCTAGAAAAGTCCTTTCTTTGCAAATAATATATGGCTCAATGTCTTCTTTTCTCCTGATAGCTCAATGCTAGGGCTTTATGGGTCTCCAGGGGAAATCAAGATCTACATTTAAATAAAGATATTAATAACTAAAGCTAGGTTTTATTTTGCAAGTGTTGTAAGGTACTTAGTATAAGAGAGCATGTGAAATGAATACTGAATGACATTACAAATATTCTGAAGAGTTTATCTTTTGTCATTTATCACATCTTGTAGAGTAAATTATAGGTTGTATTCTAGGGAGTCTACGCAGGAGTTATTGGTGGGATTCTGTTAGAGCAATTCAGGTTTAACTTTAGTGTATATTGTTAGGAGTTCCCATACACTAAGAAGCAGCATATGTTCATTAAGGCTTGTCACCATTACATAAGATAGAAACAAAAAAAAAAAAAAGGCCCCCCTCAAAAACCAAACCAAACAAAAAAAAACAGTATCTAAAGAAAATAAATACACAGCAAAACAACTTTATTGGTGGAAGCAAGCAGCTGTGTAATTTAGTTTTGGAATAAATGTTTAATGTGAAATGAGAGTAACTGTGTTCTGAAGATTATGTAAAGGTTTGGTTAAGGAGACTTTTGGGTATTATGCAAATTAAAATCTGGTTCCACAACTTTCAGTTTGAGAGACATGAAGCAGTGATCCAGGGCTATAGGGTACTGAGCGGTGGTCAGATGCCTGAACCATATTAACAAGTCCATGATTAACTTGTTTAGTGGGAAATCTTCCAGAACTGTGACATCTTTCTGGATGTGAATAGGATGCACTAATTTTTAATGAAATGGACTGAGAGAATGAACTACCCACTGTAGGACATGAGGTTTGAGACCACCTCAGGAATCTGAAAGTGCACAAGTCTATGGGATATGATCACATGCATCTGAGGGTCATGAGATAACTGACAGATGAAGTTGCCAAGCCACTATCCATCATATTTGAGAAGTTGTGGCAGTCAGGTAAAGCTCCCAGTGAGTGCAAAAGAGGAAAAATAACCCCCATTTTTAAAAAAGGAAAAAAGGAACACCCAAGAGACTACAAGCTGATCAGTTTCACCCCGGTGTTCAGCAAGATCATGGAGTAGATCCTCCTAGAAACTATGCTATGGCACATGGGAAACAAGAATTGGTGACATTGAACATGGCTTCACTAAGCCCAGGTCAAGTCCAACAAATTTGATGGCCTATGATGGAGTTATAGTGATGGTGTAAGGGAAGAGCAACTGCCATCTACCTATCTTTGCCATGTGCAAAGCATTTGACATTGTCTTGCACAGCATGTTTGTGTGTAAACTGAAGAGAAATGGATTTGACAGAGAGACCACTTGGTAGATAATGATTTAGCTGGATGATTGCCCTCAAACAGTTGCAGTCAACAGTTTGGTGTCCAAATAGCGACCAGTGATGAGCGGCATTCTTTAGGGGTTGGTATTGGAACTTACACAGTTTAACATTTTTGTTGGTGACATGGACAGTAGAATTGAGTGCACCTTAAGCAAGTTTGCCAATGACATCAAGCTGTGTGATGCTGTTGGAATGCTAGAGGGAAGGGATGTCATCCAGAGGGACCTAGACAGGCTTGAGAGATTGGCATGATCATGAAGTTCAACAAGGCCAAATGTGGAGGCACACTCTGTGGGCGCAGAATGGATTGAAGTTAAGGAAAATTATTCTCCCCCTCTGCTCTGCTCTCTTGAGACCCCACCTGGAGTATTGTGTCCAGCTATTGGGGCCCCAACCTAAGAAGGACATGGACCTGCTAGAGTGATTCCAGAGGAGGGCCATGGAGATGATCAGCAGGCTGGAGCACCTCTCCGATGAGGACAGGCTGAGAGAGCTGGGGCTGTTCAGCTTGGAGAAGAGAAGGCCCTGAGGAGGCCTTGTAACAGCTTTCCAGTACCTAGAGGGAACCAGCAAGGGTGCCAGAGAGGGACTTTTTGCAAGGGTATGTAGTGACACAAGGGGGCCATGGCTTTGAACTGAAAGAGGGTAGGTCTAAATGAAAATAAGTCTATTATGAAGAAATTATGAGCCTGGTGAGGTACTGAAACAGCTTGCCCAGAGAAGCTGTAGATGCCCCATCCCTGCAAGTATTCAAGGACATGTTGGATGGGTCATTGAACAACCTAGTCTAGTGGAAAATGACGCCACCTGTGGCAGAGGGGGTTGAAACTAAATGATCTTAAAGATCCCCTCAATCACAAATTATTCTATGATTCTATGAAATTATAGTTTCCATCTTTATATCTAATCTTTTTACTAATAGTGCAGAACATTGTGCTGCATTTGGGCCTTTTCACAAGTTAACAAAGTAAAGAACCAAAGTCCTCTTTGCTTTTCACTAAATCTTGTGTCATATTTCACTGCTGACAGTTTTGAAATTCCATGTCTTTTTACCCTTCTAGAACTGTAAATATACTTTGAAATAATCGTTTTTTAAGGTGGCCATGAAAGATGCAATTTCTACTTTCAGACTGCATAACTCTACTGCCCAGAAAAAAAGTATTGTTTGGGATTTAATTCTCAGCGTGACATAGTCAGCATATTTCCTCCTAATTTTGCTTACAAATAGTATTTCCATCTGTGTGGACTGGGAAACTGAGAACTGGGAATGATCCAAAATCAAATTGTTTATATTCTGTCAACTTACTATGTCTTTTGATTTTTCATTGTTTAAACTCTATAAATCTTTTCAAAGCTTTGCTGTTTAAGATTGATTTCTCAAGACAGTGTCCAGCAGTGCAATTATACTGAGACGATCATGCTTCATGCTGTTTTTAATCTGCTTTAGGAAATACCAAAAACTTAATGAAATAGCTGACTCAGCTGCTCGCTAAGTTCCTTTGGCTCTAGCTGAGCTGGCTTGGAGGTCAGCAAGGGTCCTTTTTCAATGGGTTGAACTGCCTTACTGGTGTTTTCACCATCACATAGTGGTTGCTGATCATCAGGTGAAGGACTAAGCAGATCATGTTCTTTGCCTTTGAGTTTCCTCTTCCAGCTACAGAGGTGGATGTAGAAGCAGGTAGAAGCCTGCTTCCTCAGTACCACTCCTACTTGTTTCAGCTGTGGGAGTTGACCAAGAGGAATAAAATGGTGCAAATCTTCCTGTATTTCAGCTTCAAATCCCTTGTGTAGTACCAAAACCATTTGGGAAATATCTGAAAAATAAAAGATAATATTTTAATATTGAAAGCAGGGATTTATATCACAAAACACTAAATAGATTATTTGAAAATAAACAGAGTAATAAAAATTTCTCAGGATCTCCAGCCATTAGGATCTTGTTGAATCGGTGTGGTTTTGGGTTGTTTTTTTGTTGGTTTTTTTTTTCTGTAGAAGTAGAAATGGTGATATCCATAAACTAAAAGAGATACTAATACAATTTGGTAGAAAGAAAATCTCTTTTCAGCTGAGTTTATCTTATCTACCATTCATGTTTCTCAATGAAATACTGCTCCAACACATAGTAACTGCAGCCATGACAAATTCCTAGGCTTGCTTGAGATGTCAGTACATGCAGAAACAGGATGTGTCTGTGGCCTGCCCTTTTTCTGGTAGACTTGTCTCTATTGGAAGGTAACTTCGGGCTGCAATATTTTGTTTTGTTTTTAATTTTCTATTATGTTGCCACTATTAAAATTGCAACAAAAATGAAGAACGCTATCACTTTGCTGGTTAAAATAATAACCGAATTTAGATTAATACTTATTCATTCACACATGAGGGGGAGGAACTGCTTAATATATTTGAAACTGTGTGATTTTTAAGTTATGATCCTTTTCTTCTCTAATGAACCTGTAAATAAGAGTACCATGCCCCAGCAACCTCTGATGTGTAATATTCATTAATAAAATGACACTAGATGAAAGATCTTTGTCACATTTTCACTTTATATTACTATAATCTCAATAGTTGTTTCTGTAGCACTTCCATTGTGAGACAACATAATGTGCTTTTGTCAAAGTACAACATTTCTTTGTGCTGAAAACAAGTATAATGCTGTCCTCATTAAAAGAAATTAAATTGTCAACCACGACTATATATCTAATTACTTAATTTGCTGGCTTTTTCAAAGAAGACACAGTGAATTGGAATTATATATTAATCTGAGTGAAATACTGCTTTCCAGGTGTTCATTATTTGATATATACTGATGTATGTCCAGATAAAGATAATATTTTCTTGGCTTTATTGTTCTCTGTGTCACAACAAAGACTCTTGAGGTCAGACCCTTTTCTTGCATAAATCAACAAAACTCAGCTTGCTCTAAGGTACCATCTTAATTTCATAAGGAGTTTTTCCAATAAATGCTACTGATTGAAATATTTTTCTAAAATAATTTGAAGAACATCTGAATATTTTCTCAGCAGAGTAAAAGTAACCTCACTTCTTCCATGGAAAGACCAAACTTTTCCCCCCCGCCTCTTATTATGTAGCTAAAATTGCTCAACAACCACTAATAAAAATATAAAGTTAAGGAGCCAGTCAGAGGGAAGTAATAAAACAATAGAAAAATATGAGGAAAATGTTTAATGGAGGTAAATATTCTGAAACACAAATACTGAATACCTTGGAACCAAACAGGAAGATGTACCATTTCTGTAATGATAAGTTACACTGGGGCATGAGTTCATCAGCTGAGATCTGGCTCAGTATGGTCAACTGTCAAGCCTGATGTTTTGTTTTCTAGTATACAGCTGGGACAGGAAGAATTGATTTTTCAAGAAAGAGGGTAGGAGTTCTTTGCTAGAAAACTCAAATTCAGCAAAACATCCAGAAACATGCCAGTTCCAGTGAAGATTGTCTCAAGAAATATTTCTCACATCCGTCAGTCATTTTCAGAAAAGAGAGAGGAAACACCTACTCTGCAATATTTGGTAACTGGCATTCACTGGCATGTAGAGAACCGTTCATGCCCCTGCTTTGCCTCATTAGTGTAAGGAACTAGAATACAGTTCTTCTGAGGAATGCATGGCTCCAGTCCCTGCTGGCCTCCTTGTGGGATCTGAAACCAGCTCAGTGACAGAGTGTGACCAGGATGTCTGCAAAGCCCTGGGCAAATACCAAAACACAGGGTGCCTCCCAGGAAGATAAGAACTAATCTGGCCTGCAGACACTGTCCCATCTCTGGACCTGCAGAGACTTTATTTGCATATGACAAGATTTGCAGTTTTTCTATATGCCCTGTCCCACACCAAAATCCGCCTGACCACATATATTGTTTCCCCTACCCTTGTGTTCATGAATAATGGATTAACTCTAGATATCTGCTTCCCCCCTAGTTAGCATAAAGTATACCCTTAATTATCATGTTTCATCCCCCGTTTAGCATAACCCAGCCTCTTAATTGTAATAGCCCTGTATACGTTGAAATGTGTTTACAATAAATGGATTTTGTTTTATTGCTGAGACAGAGTCCATGTAACTGACCGTTACATTTGTTCCTATTGTTTCTCATTCTAGAGTGGACATAGCTCTCTTCTGACTCTTAGGAAACTTTGTTTTTTCAATTGCTATATAAGAAAGTTTATGCAAACTTACAAAGCAAATCTTGATGGGAAAATTATTTTCCAGGCAGCACTGTTTATGGTCAAGTCTGGTTTACTGCCATGGCAAACCGTATGTCCCTATCTCGGCTCACAGTTTGCTTCCAGTAAGTAACTGATAAGCCTCAGATTCTTCAGAGAAGTTTAGAGTATTGGATATAATATGAAAAATATTTATTTCTCTCTGTTGTTACTTTGTGCAATTTTGTGATGTTCTGCTAAATGCAAACTGCTCCTCATTACATTATTTTGATATCTTGTTTTTGAATGTTCATCCACGTGTTTATTTATAAAGAGATTGCTATATATGATGGCAATTACAAACTCAGTAAGAATAATAATCCAGCAAAGCAAAGTCAATAATCATTGAAGAAATATGTAGGAAAGGCTAAATTAATACCAGGAAAGTGTAGTCACACTACAGTGAAAAAATACCTACTTTGGATACTGTGTTTATGACGAAGTCTCTAAAGCATTAATAACTACATGCTCACAACAAGAAAATTTGGTAGTTGAAGGAAAGGAAATACTAAATAACTATTATTACAACAATACCTATTAATAATTAACATAATAAAATATGTGAATTAATAATACAAAGCAAAATAATGTATGAGAAAAACTCAATGCTAATAGTCTTTCAGGGGAGGAAGTGGAAGCCCCATTGCTTGAGTTATTTAAAATGGGAGAAAATGCAGCATTATAAAGAAATAGATTGGTTTTTGCACCAGACTGAATGCTATGCTGTTCTTGCAAAATCAGACAGAAGTGGATACTGAGTTTAGCAGATGATGATGACAGTGTGAGTCAGGTGCTGAGTGCATAGTATCACAGGGGTAAGCTGATCTTTTGAGACTGTCATCAATGAGTGCCAAAGGAACTGCCATGCATAAAATCTCTTCTATTTTATTTAATCAGTGCTAATGATCAGACAGTGAAGAAAGACAAGCTTTCCCAGTGACTGTACCCATTTCAATTCTGAAATGCCCTTAGGGTGATTCTTTTGCTCCAATGACTGTACAGAGAAGGCAGAGCAACTTAGATGCATTTCTTTAAAATTATCTGAGGTCTTTATGTATCCAGCCTAATTTGGAATTTGAAAGTAATTTGGGGCCCTTATAAATCTTGGTTGCTTGACAAAGGGGGAAAGGGACAGTACCTGTGGAGGTAGATGTACTATGCTTCTGTTGCTATGTGGGAATAACACAAGAAAGAAAATAGTGCATCAGATTGTGTGGGTTTACAACACACATTTTCTCTCCTTTCATGTGATAATATATTTGATATTATTTCCTAGGGGAAAGTGGTATAGAATATTAATTTTTCACAGGTTCTCAGGGAGTATAATGAATAGCATTAGATGGGGCTTGCATACTTAAATATATGCTTACTTTGTAATATAGTCAATTTGTATTAAATTACTAGTTTTCAAAACAATTTTGTTTCAACTTGAACTGACATTTTCAGAGTCAAGGCAATTTAAATTTAGCAACTTGACTGCACTTCTTAATTCAAGTGCACGTTTGAAAAGATTGGAAAAGCTGTTACAATAGCTTAACTCTAGCCCAACAATTTGAGAGCCAAGAGAAATGGAGAGTTGAAGTCATTCCTCTCTCAGAATAGACTGCAAAAATAATCTGAGGATTAAATCTAGTATTTTGAAGGTACACACAAAAAAATAGAACTGATACTTTTGCTGCCCATGTAGGTCTTCAGTGAGACAACTGGACTTCCAGGGCCTTCCAGTGAAACATAAATAAACTCTTAACACCTCCACAGAAAAACTGTGGGCAGTTTTGTTTTGTTGTTTGGGTTTTGGTTTGTTTGTTTGTCTTTTTTTTTTGTGGTTTTTGTTTATTTGTTTGTTTAGTTTAATTGGGAGAAAGAGTGAAAATCAGAATTAAAAATCCCAAACCTTTCTCCTACCTCCATACTTTCCTGGACTGCCCTGTTCGTATCCAGATGGCATTTTTGTGACGGAAGTTGAGAAGAGATATATTTGAAATTGCTGTAACTCTACATTGTAGCATCATTAGATATCTGCAAATTTCTAGATGCAAAAAAATAATCTAGAAATGGCTTTGATAGAATACTAGACTCAAAGTCTGTCAGATTAATTTTGCAGGCTGTACTTGCGTGTTCTGATCTGTTCAGCAGTGTTCCAAGTCACAGAATCACAGAATCATTAAGGTTAGAAAAGACCTCCAAGATCAGAGTCCAACCATTGACCAATCACCAACTTGTCAACTAAACCATAGCACTAAGTGCCATGTCCTTGGAACACCTCCAGGGATGGTGACTCCACCACTTGCCTGCTAAGCATTCCAATGCTTAGCAATTATTTCAGTGATGAAATTCTTCCTGATGTCCAACCTGAACCTCCCCTGGTGCAGCTTGAGGCTATGTCCTCTCCTCCTGTCACTAGTTGTCTTGGAGAAGAAACTGCCCCCCACCTGGCTGCAACCTCATTTCTGCTATTTAAAGAGAGCACAAAGGTCGTCTCTGAGCCTCTTTTTCTCCAGGCTAAACATTCCCTGCTCCATCAGCATGTTTTCCTAGGACTTATTCACTAGACTCTTCAACAGCTTTGTTATTCTTCTCTGGACTTGCTTCTGCACCTCAAAGTATTTCTAGTAGTGAAGGGCCCAGAACTGGACTCAGTACTCAAGGTGTGGCCTCACCAGTGATGAGTACAGAGGGAAAAATACTTCCCTGATCTATGGTACACAGGAAATATCTTGTCTTTAATATAGTTTACACTTACCAAATGTTGATAAAATAAAGTGGGACACAAGAGAAGGAACATAATTTGATGTTGCAGATTCTTCTTACAGAATGTCATTGCCCATGGATCTGCCAAGGTAGAGGATTATACCTTTAAGACTGATGCTAGTCAATGTATACTCTTCACTTTCACATGTAAAGCCTACATATATTGATTATTTATTTTCCTTTTTAATTAAAATTTGAAATATTTTTTCTGATTTAAAAAATGAAATGCTGTTACTTTTTTCAAAGTTTCTGCATGATGATTTTAAAAGTTTGCTTCAATACAAATAAAGGTGAGGTATACTGATAAATGAACTGTGAATGACTTCATAGTGAATTATTTATTGTTATACATGAAGTAAGATGTCCTTATTACTTCTGAGAATCTGGCTCTTGCATCAAGATCAAACATAATTGGAATAATGCTAACAATGCTATAAAATATAGAAAATTGGAGAGCTCTTTCCCTTCAGGTTGTATCAGAGCAAATCTTGAAAAATAAGTGCTTCACTGCTACCTAAAAATCAAATAGAGGAAGCTCCATGGAATATTTTGACAGTCTGTTTATCAGAAATTCACTGTGTCTGGAAGGAATTCAGAAAATCTATTTACATTCCTGCTAACATCAATACATTAAATATCTATGTGATGGCAAGAAATTGTGCAGTTTAATAGTGACTCACTTTCTTTTATTGTACAGTTATGTGTTTTCTATCCATCACAAAATATAAAGAAGAATTAATTTGGAGTTATTCTCATTTGAAATACCTGGTTTTGTGGACTTTTAGCCTTCTGTTTCAGAATCTCAGAAGCATTAATGAATTTACTTGTCAAATCTTCATGAGACATTGCTAGTGATTTTTCAGAAGATGTCCTCCATGGCATGGAAAGATTTGAGTCCCTATTTTTCTTTGGTATAAATTGCAAGAAAGTCTGAAATCTGCCCAAGAACACATGGAAACTTACCAAAAACATGGACCCATGTTTCTACTCCCTCACTAAGGAGAAATATGTCTCAGGCAGTGTCAAAGTTGAAATGCAATGTGACATTGAATCCCATTTCATGGGTTAGGCTACACACTCTGGTGAAGCCCTAGTGTTCTGAGTTATTTGCTCCTACTTCTTGATGAGTAGACCTCTGTTTCTAACTTAAAAGAAACTGTGGTGTTATGCTGCATGTTCCCTAAGAGGAAGGATTGGGAAACCAGGTGCGTAACAGTGTTGAAAAGCACATCATGCAGGATATAACATCTGTGTATCCTTCTTGACTTCTGTGTTTGATTTTTTTTCCTTATTCTTTATAGAATGCAAACCAAGAAACATATAATTGTAAAAGTTGCTCTATGTAGGGAAAGAATGACATGTTTCATGGTGTCTTTCACTCTGATATTCACTCTGATTTAAGGTTAAATGCATTTGTGTGCCATCTGGATACAGAAATCTCTCTACAACTCTATCAGAAGAGAGAAGTTCCTTTGGGAAATAAGTTAGGGTTAGAGCAAAATTAATAAGTCAGAGACTATGGTTTTTCAAGTCTCTGGACACTAAATCATTCCTGAGATGCACATCAGAGGACAGAATTTGACCCCTAGCAACAAATTTGAATAAATACAGAGGATGTGAGAGTGTTCTTTATTCTTATTACTTTATTCTCCAGTTATAGCTGGACTTGTCTAAATTAAAAGCACAATAAAAATCTGTTCCTAAATATTTAGGGGTTGTGCAAGGACTTCTCACTTGAAAAAAACAAAAAACTAAAAAAAAAAAAAACAACCCACTTCACTCTTGCAGGAAGGACTTCACATTTGATCTATTACAGTGGTCGTAGTTAACACTAAATATATTGCTGGGTATCAGAACTTATGTCATTATTTGAGATTTTCTGTGTCTTTCTTCAGTGACTTACTTCCACTTTAATAAAGGAACAGTTAGTGTTTCAATGGTATTTAAAAAAAATCAGAAATCCTATTTTGTTTGTACAGTAAAAAAGCAGCAAGAACTTGCAAACAGAAAAATGTCAGTTAAAAATTCATTTGTTCACTAAAACCGGTTTCTTCTAAAATATTTACAGTACTTACTTCCCTAAAATAGTTTCCCTTATGATTCAGTCCTATGTCTCCTCCTGCTTTGTGGTTTAGATCTTTCTTGGTCCTAACAAGGTGGTATGAACATATTTTTTGCCTCTTGCTTTACTCCCATGAATCTCTAACAGGAGCCCCAGTATACTGCTAGTGTAAATCGATGCCTGGATTTTTCCATCTGATTTAAGGCAGCCACCCTAAGCACTGAAATTAATTTCGGTTCTTTTAAAAGCACTGAAATTAGGGTTACAATTCCTAGGTTTTTCTCCATTAAGAAATAAGCATTTCCAAAGAATGGTTCATTCATCTGTGAGTCTGTCTTTTCGAAGAGGTCTATAGGAAACCTACTATGTTCTCAGTAATTACCTGAAGATAAGCTGGCTAAACTGAGCCTCCATTGTTATGTAAAGTGACCATGGATAGGCAGATTTGGAGATTTAGTTTGAAAAGGGAAATAGCAATGCAAGTTTCTCTGCACTGCCTAGCCAGCATACAACAATCCCGAGGCCACAGCTATACAAGAGGCCATGTCTATGCATGGCTAAACACTGAATGCTTGCTCATTCGGTGCTTGACACTGCTGCTCACACTGCCAAGAAATGTCACAGTTCTTCTGGATGTTTTATAAGAAGGACAGGCTCAGGCTTAGCCACAAGGAAGTTAACTAAGACAACTCCATTTTAAGATGAGAGAAAAAGGAAGCATCTAGGAATTAACTTCAGTCCAATGAATAGCGGAGTATTGCTAAGCTGATTAAAAAGCCAACTTCAACACCAGAACTGTTTAACTTGAATGTGTGTGTTCAATTAGTTTGGGGTTACTCGGAGAGGAGAGGAGAGGAGAGGAGAGGAGAGGAGAAGCGGAGCGAACTG
>VWZF01004328.1:752012-868201 GCA_013396755.1 Sclerurus mexicanus
GGAGAGGAGAGGAGAGGAGAGGAGAGGAGAGGAGAGGAGAGGAGAATGAAAACGTGGTTACTTCATTTGCCTCCTTTTGTAATGAAACCTGTGGAAGGGAGTTCCATGACTTGATATTTGGGAATTCCAAGGCTTGTCTATCGTTTTAAGAAAAAAAAAAATATTAAAAATTAATTTTGTTTAAAAATTTCAACAAGGAAGTATTCAGCTCAATTATCAACAAAAGTCTAGTTTTAGTTAATACCCTCACTGTTTGAAAACTATAATTAAAGTATCGTGCTTTATTTCTAATTCTGATTTGTCTTTCTTGTTGGTTCTGACTTCGAGGAGTCCTTCTGCCCAAAAGCAAAGAACAAATAACGTTTTGATAATGAAAGCTAAAAAAGGAAAAAGGAAAAAATAAACCTTCAGAATGGAATGGAAAAAGAAAGAGAGAGCCTGGAGCACAGTCAACACAAATACAGAATGTCAATAAATTCACCTTTTTTATCAGATTCAAAAATATCAAGGTGTTTGCTCACGTCTCCTTAATGAGGCAGGATTGGAACATTGCCCTTCTTCCAGTTCCACAGAATTTAGATATTAGCAAAATGAGCCCTGAAGAATGGCTGTGTTGACCTTGTAATCAGTCTTCCATGTCTGTGTATATAGTTAGATTTTATTTCAAAATAGCTTAATTTTACAGAATTAGAAAAATCACCCAGGAAACCTTCCATGTAGTGTCTTAAGGGATCCATTTGGCATTTGCTGTTGAACAGAACCCTTCCCAAAAACATCCTTTTGCAACTTCTCAGCAGCACAGCATTCTTGAGACAGCTGGTGGGAGATGCTCCCCCTTTCTCCCTCTCCCACACGGTCCCCAAGATGCCTGAGAAAGAGCCACACAGAGACCACAGGGAGGGGAAGCAGAGAGAGAGTTTAGTAACACAGGCAGAGGTATTTATAGGTTCCAGGGGAATTCTAGTTACTACCAATGAGAATCTAGGGATAACAACCAGTGGGAAAGGGTTAACTAAAGGCTAATAGGGGAACTTAAACATAGATCTTCAAGAGCACATTTCAGGAGGCCTAGCTAAAGTGATAAGGGAATTCTCAGAGGGTTTTGGGGAGAAGAACAGTGACTCAGGGAAAAAAGTCAAGAACTCCATTTTTACAACACAGTAAAAGTTTTTAAGGTATTTTGGCTAGCTTCTTCATTTTCTTCACAAACCCGTTTCTGGCATGACTTCTTCCATTTCTGATACCACAGGTCCCCTGCCACACACTCTGATATATATGAGCATTTGTATCAATAAGCTAACATATGTCAAGACTGCAGAATGCCTGTTCATGTTTGTGATCACAACATATGTCTGGTGAGCTCAAAATTGGGTGTGTGCTACAAAATTCCCCAGTCTGTACTGATATGTCTCAGATGACTGAAGTGGACATGTTAAAACTTTGACTTGTGCCACTACAGTTTACTGATGAGACCACATCATGTCTAATAATTACCAGAACTGTAATTTCACAGAACTAAGATATTCTAGTGGTCCATTTGAATAAATAGTTGTAGTGTTTATTTCTTTTTTGCTTAACATATTTTACATGAAGCTCTTTTTATCCATATTTTATCATGTTGGTGGTTAATTCACATTAAGTAAATATGAAAAATTCACCTGATCATGTATGAATTTCTTCGCATTTTTTTTCTGGGTACACAGTAGGAAAATGTGTAGAGGTAATAACCTGTTTTACTAACAAAAATGTGCAAATCAACGTTGAGCACCACTGAAATCAATTAGCCTTATTCCTTTCATCTAACCTTGCATCCTCCTTATAAAATTTGGAAGGCTGACCTCAGTCTTTCAACTCTGCAGTACTGGGTACATGACTTTTATTTTGGACATCACTCTTAAATGAAATTGCATGGATTTTACTCACTGCAGTCAACCACAAAATTACTGATCTGGACAATTAAGTAAGTTTTGTAAGTAATTGTAACATCTGGACAATTAAGTAAGTTTTGTAAGTAATGGTAACTTCTGATTTTTGTAATGAGTGTCAGCTCTATAACAGTATGACTTAAAGTCCAACTTATCACTGTGCAGCTCTAAAGTGCTGTTTACAGAATGCTTTTAATCTATGTAGAGTAAGATGGAAGATACAGTCAATTTTACTTTTTTCTTTGATATTGCTTATTTCTTTGTTCTACTCAGAATGTATATTTATTATCAGTGAAAATTACTAGGGGTGTACACACTCTCTTTTACTTCTTTTCCATTTTTAAGGTTTGTTAGCCTTTGTAGCTAACCAGAGAAAGGTGAGTGCCTTCACTGCATTATGAATATGCAGCTGAAACTTTTACCAATTTTAATATGCATCATAAGTATATAGATATACATGTGCATTCCAGCACCGCACTGAATCATGGAACATACTGTTGGAAATATAATAGTTATAGGCTAGCTCTATAAAGAGAGAATGGTTCAGTTAAAGAATCCTTATTCTCAAAGAGTTTTCTTTGTAAGATTGGTGCATTACCTATGCCCCAGAAGGAAGAAGGAGTAGTTTTTAGAGAGTGTGATTCACAGGAACTTAAATACATGGATTTTTAAAATTTATTTAGCACTTTATTTTACACTTGTTGTTTTCTACTGAGTAGTTCAAGTGCATGGATTTACTTGGGGAAAAAGGAGAGAGCAAAAAAAAAACCACAGACTCCTAATTAGTTTGAGGTTGAAATGAACACTGAGTGTCATTTCAGCCCCACTTTTGCAAAAATCCTTCTCACTGGATTCATGAGTGAACATGTCCTGGAAATGGAATTCAAGGCCAATCTCTTCACACAAAATACAGGATAACAAGGTTCTGTACATTTTTTTTTTCTAATATTTCACTGATTAAAGAAATATTCAATGTATGAGGAACTTTTCTCCAGATCTTTTTAGTGTTTGATGAAAATTTAATGCATGTTTCCTAAAAGATTGCATCAAGTACTGGGCTCTAGGTATATTCTGCATAAAGACTTTTCTTCTTTCTCTGCGGTGCTTGCATGATCAATTTAAGTATTTGTTGGAATGAAAAAAAAAAAAGTCAGGATCTTATTTCATAAACTGAAAAGTTTTAAAATTTTATTTCAATTAATATTTATTTTCAATAAATAAATCCTAATTTTTTCATAAACTGAAAAGATCCACAAAGATAGAATACATAATTTACAGTCTTTTTCTCCTGAAAATGCATAGATAGAAACAGATAGAAATGCAGAAGAACTAGAAAGATGACAACATTTAAAAATGCAATTCCAGTCCCAGCTCCCAGGACTGGATTTCTAAGGTCAATCATTTTTGTATAAAACTCATAAGCATTCCTGGAGGCTGTGACAAAAATGTTAAACATCTGGATAGACCAGGAAATTCTGTCAAGCCATTTGTCCTGCTTGTGATTACAGCCAGCCATTTGAAACCAGAATTTCATCTCTCCTCGCTGAACCATGGCTCCCTTCTCTCCCTTCTAGGCCTTTCATTATTCCTTCAGGCTGGGTCATGCAGCAGTAGCATTTATAGCAGACCTCAGCCCTTTCTCATAATGTCTTCCCTTTGCAATCCACAGGAAGTTATAACATTCTTTGTGGAAGTGGCTTTATTTGTTGTTTATGCTGAATGTGGTAGATATATCTAAGTCTGATGAAAGAGAAGCTGTGCAAGAGGCCATAAAGAATATATGATATTTCATCTGCTTTTAGATTTGAAGAACCAATTTTTTTCTTCTATGGTGGTGAATTAATGTGTGCAATGATCAGGCTTCTGCATATCTTGTGGGACGCCATTTGGCAATGCCTGGAGTTAGCCTGGCTAAATTTTCAGTTTAGTGTTCTGGTGGGTTTGGCCTTAGCAGTATCATTGGGACACTGTACGCAATTCCTGTGGTCATTGCTGGCACCCCAGGATAGGCCTTGAGCACAAGCTTCCATGATTTGGAAGTGTAAGGAAGAGCTCAATTGACAGAAGATATTCCCTCTCAGGGCCTCCTATTTCTGCACTAGTTTAGGTGTATAGGCAGATACAGATTTCAAAGAAGAGGTGTTGATTTAAGATGGCTGCTTTCAGGATTGTACAACGAAAGGCATTTTCAAATTCCTGTCTTCAGTATCGAAGGAAGGAGATCAGCATCTCTTCCCTGAGACTTACTTTGGATATAGTTTGTTATTCTTTTATAGCTGATGGAACTATTCTCATTTACACCAGCTGAAGATCTGCATTAAGTATGCACTTGGTTTGGACCACTGCATGCTTTCACAATGAATGTTCACCAAAGCTATTTTGCACACTATAGCTCATGGAAATATATGAGCCCTGTCATTAATTACCCATTATTAAAATATTGTAGTAATAATTACACTAACTGTGAGTGTAATTGAGTGAAAGTGGCAGCTGTACCTCTCTAGCTACTGTATTATTTTGGGTTGAACTTGATCAGTAAAGCAGATCCTAATGCAAGAACAGTGCATTTACAGGTTGCTCCCACATGCCTTGAGGGCTACTACTCAAGCAAACAGAATATTGAGGTTTGTAACACTGGCAATAGAACAAGTTTTAAATGGGATGGAAATGATGACATGAGAATAGGAGCTTCCTGGAGTGGTATGTTGTGGTTGGAGTGCAGAGAGAAAAACAGTGTTGAAGCAGCAGGTGATGCTGGCTTTCCTTTCTAAACCGACAGCGCTTTGAATAATAAGTGTATGCTGAGAATTTCTCATTTTGATATCAGCTCAACTATCAGCATTGAAATTCTATTTTTCCTGAACTTGTTTTCTAACTCTACCCACCATCATCTTTTACAATCATTATTTCAGAATTGTGATTGCCAATCAATCTATATTGGAAAACAATAGATTAGTCTTCTGTATAGTTTTCTTGAGTTAGAATCACTTCAGGTAGGTAAAGCCTTTCAGGTGTCCCTATCAGTTAGAAGAAACTGTTTTGTACTGGCTCCTGTAGTTAATTTTTATAACCATGTAGCACTTTGCCTTTCCCTGTCTCTTTTTCCACATTATATTCAGTTCCCTTATATACGCTCAAAGACAACCTAGATTTTTCTTGCTTATTATTAAATCCAGTTCTTACGGTTTCTTTGTTTGTTTGTTTCTCTGTTTGGGTGGGGTTTTTTGAGATATAGATCTCCATTACAAATATTTAAAAAATATTTGATTTTTTTTGGTGTGTGATGGCTACAGTATGTGTTTCACCCGGTCTCAAAAAATTGGAGATTTATGAACAGTAAAAAAAAAAAAATCAACAAAAACCATTGTAGTGGTGTAGAATTTAAAGCTCTCGTATACATATATTCATGCATATACTAATTCTATTACTGTGAATGGTAGTCTTTTCTTTAGTTTCACTGAGCTTATTTCTGACTTTTATACAGAGAAGAGCAGCTGCCACTACAGCAATATTTGAACAAAGACATTCTAGACTTTTCTTGCTTTAAAAAACCCCAAAACATAGAGTTTTTGATCATGTCACAGTCTATCAGTATGAACACCTATGGAGGTATCACCAAAAAGTCATGTATTTTGTCTTCAAGTCATACAGAATACCATTAATTATTTTATTTTCCTTTTCATCCATTCTCTCTGCTGTTATATACTTGCTGACAGCTGTACTTAGTGGCATGACACACAACCTTCCCTGGAGCAGAGGCCTTTGAGCATGTGCTGTTATTGTGTTGCTCAGCTGGATGGAATCTATTGCCCTAGGTTAGCCCATCCGTGTAGGCAGCCACTTAAAGGAGACTAATTCATTTCTACCCAGAATGTGTAGCAGGATCCTGAATTTGTGCTGGTAGTATTGTCTGTACAAAGCAGAGAAAAATCTCCAGTAAAAATAAAAAGTGTGAAGATCAGGAGTCCTGCTTCAGTCAAATCGCAGTTTACTCAGTATCAAATGGTCTTCAGCTAATGTTCCAAAGGGAAGCAAAGTTTGGCCATATTTTAATATTGATACTGTTTTATTGTGTTCAAATGTCTTTTCAATTCAGATGAGATGAATCCTTACCCACTTGTCTCTTACCTCCTCTTCACCAGGAGGGTAGCCAAAATTTTGAAATCCAGAATATGTTTTCTATTGCAGTTTATAAACAAATAAATCAGAGTCTATCTAAAATAAATAATCTTATTTTCATGTTTGCATCTTTTCTGCAGAGGCAGGAAAACAGGCTAATAAGCAGGGATATTATAGTTCAATTATCTCATTGCTGCTTAGTAATGCCATAAATAACATTTTGACCAAGCCATCATTAAATCTGTTTTGGTTTCCATGTGGTAATCTGTAGGACGAGAGCTAGTAAAGTTGCAAGAACAAGTTAAAACCTAATTACTTGCCTGCAACATCAGTTTTCTGTGAAGTTATATTGGAATGGGAGGAAGATTTCACAGATGATGTGTTCATCCTGTAGTGCCTGCTCCTTTCCAAGACTGGGAAAAAAATTACTCTTCTTGGTCTCAGTACAAAACAATTACTCATCTTTATCTCAGTGCTTTCTAAAATACATCCTTCAGTTTAGAATGCTGGGTATTCTGGAATTCTTGTGTCTTTCTCTGTTCCCTAAAGAAACATGATAGTCTTAAGAAGTCAAACATCATAAACTAGTTGAAAATTTAATAGAAAATATATATTCTAAGAATTTTACTAAATGAAGACAAAATAGGAAAACTTCAGGAAGTTTATGCTGAGTACTCTGTTGACTTCCAACAAAATGGTATTTTAAAATGGATAAATGCCATAAATGTGTATTTTCAGATTTCTGTGACTCTAGCAGATGAGCACAAATTAATTTATGCCATAAACATGCAAGCTTCTGAACCCTTCACTGAATTTCACCAAGGGCAAATAACTGCTTTGAAAGTATTTTCATGCTTCTGTAGCTGTGCAACTAAACAGAACTCTTTTACAATATTAGCCAATGCAAACCAAAATTGTCAATATTCTGTAAGTAGAAGAAAAAGGTCTCTTTTTTTTTTTTTGAATGAATCCATGTGTGAGGCAGTGTTACAAAGGCATTTGATTTTCTGAAGCTTGTGTTTTCTTTAAGTCAATGACTTCACCAGTCTATGCAAAAATCAGAAAATTCAGAATGATCAATTCCTTTTCATATGCCTGGCTATTTATACTGGCTTTATCGCTTCTTTATCAGCTGGAGAATGGAGTTGGTGAACACTTTAGTTTTCCTTAACAGTCAATGCTTCCTCTTGCTCCTGCAGTCCTTGCTGAAGTAAAACACCCATTCTCAGTAAAATAAGGGCTACAGAATGCTCTGTCTTTGCTAATGGTTTTATCCAGTGAATAGAACTGGTTGCACAATGTAAAACTTCTGAGACATAACTAAGAAAACTTGAATTGTCCTAATAAATCTACCACTGACTATTATAGGACGTAGAACAAATCATTTGACCTCTGTTTCTATCTATCTTTCCAGTCTTTCTTTGTTTTGTTTATGATGATAAAATTTGCCAGTGGCTTGTCTCCTCACAAATTTGCAAAAAACAATTTGGATACCTGGTCTCAGGCAAGAATTCTGGAGGACAGTGTCATATAAAGAAATAATAAATCAAATCTAGAGGAGGCTTGATAAATGACAATCATTTATTTTTTTGTATGTCAAATAAATTAGACTTACAGTCCACTCAGAGAAATCTGCATCAAAATAAGAGATTTTTGCCTGTGAACTCCTTGTCTTTAATTTCTGCTCATTTTTTTAAAAATTTGTTTTTCTGATTAAGTAACACAGAGGTTTTATCCACTCTTTCCCACCTGCAGTTACACAGAGACTGAGGAAAAGTTGCTTAATGCTGCACTTAACTATCCTTCCAGCAACACATATCCTTTAAGACCTGTGTTTACTGACAACACAGCAAGCAAACGTTGTGAAGGTTAAGCAGAGAAGCTAGACAAAAAGTAATCCTCCTACATGTTCTTCCAAGGGCATTGCCAGCAGATTATTAGGACAGGAGGATGGGAGTCTGACATTAAGAAAGTAAGTGTTCTCTGGTTCAGTCAAACTGAAAGATAGAAAGCAAAAAAATTTTTTTTCTCTCTTCTCAAGCATCTTCAGACTTTTCATTGGCATTTTGCATATGGTAGTGATTTCTCTCTAACAAGCAATTCTTATGGTTTGTTATCTCTATGGAGAACAACTATTGATTAAATTTTGTCTTAAGGCATAATTTATTTACTTCAGATGATAATCACAGGGGAAAGATACAATTCTTTTATATAAATTCATGATCACGAAAGACAGATCATAGCATTAATTAGCCAGGTGACCCATGCAGTATTCATTCTTTCATTCATCAGAGTCTTTAGCAGAATAAGGTACTGTTTCTTCATAATATCATGGTGTGAAAGTTCAGTTACAAAACCTCTTAATCTAATATAATAGGACAGAGTGTATTTTGAGGAAAATTAACAACTTGTGTTTGTAGTTTGGCTAGTTAAAAAATATCTAAATTGCTTTGGTAAAAATAAAGGACTACACAAAAGACAAGATGAAGATTGATAAAGGAAGCAATGTATGTTGTTATCCATTTCACTACTAGTATTTGTGGTAAATATTTACACCAAAGTACCTGCTACCTTAAGGATGATACTTATGTAAAGTGCCTGCATTAAAAATACTTATTAGCGTACTTAGTCCTTATTAGTAAACTTCTGTTAAGGCCTGCACTCCAAAACAACAGGACCTTCAGCTAAAGTTATTAGTAATAGCCAACAGAGACAGAATACTTTATCTGTTTCTAGGAAATCAGTAAGAAGGCTGCTGTTAACCTCAGAAGAGGGAATTAGGGAACAGCTAGGGAAATTGTAGCACTCTGCCAGTGCATTCAGTCCCAAAGGAATTATTCCAGACACATTAGTAAAATTATGCATTTTTAAGTCAGCTGTAGCAACATAAGCAAACTCATTGACAAAGGGGAAGGTAAAAGGGGATTGAAACAGTTATTTCATTTCTAAATAGCTTTTTTTTTCCTTACAAATGATTATTTTCTTTTTAATCTCTTTTCCTAGCACTAATTGCTTGCATCTTTACCATCCAAGACAGTCCAGTGCTTATATGTGAAACTTAGGTTAAATCAACTCTTTCATAAAAGTAAAATGTTCAAATGTTTGCATTTATTTAAAAATATTTAACTATTGATTGTAAAAGAAAAGGATCTATTAACTATCTCATAAATCTCTGTGTAAGTAATAATTAAGATACTATGTAGTGGTAAGGAAGCATATTAATATTCACATCTATTAGAATGAATTTGCTCTATGTCTAGTATTCATGAGTCTCATTTTAGAGTAGATGTTCATCTTTCTTTAAGCAAAGCCTATACAAGTGAACTGTGATAGAGAAGGATATAGAAAATAATATCATCATATCTTTTTCTAAAAAAAATAAAATTATCTTGCCCTTGATTCAAAGAATTACAATAGTGTTATTCAATAAACCTTTCCTTACTGGCAGTTCTATTACATTTAACGGGGTTTTCAGCTAGGTGGCACATTTTTCTGTGACACTATTTTGTATTATCACCATATCATCTCATGCAAGACTGGGTAATGGAAATTAATATTGTACTGATACTCAGTGACATTAATTGGACTACCTTACTTCATTATTATTGAGGAAGGAGGATTGTCTAAAATGTGTTTAGAGGACTTGCAGGAGAAACAAATACAATGCCTCATGAATACATTTGTCTAAGCTACTAATAATTTACTTGGTTTTGCAGAACGTTATTAAAATACCAAAGTATATGATGCATAAAATTGCATTTTGTATAGAATTGAAGAGAAATAAAAAAAAAGACAAAGGAGTAATGAGATAGGCTTAAAAGTGGAAGTGTAGGAAGATTGACTGTATGATCACCACATGGGGAAAAAAAATCCACATCAGCTTGAATGACATGCACTTAAAAGTAGCTTTCCTCATTGTAATTGCTGTCTTGAAAATGCTTGCCAATTTATGGAGTGTTTACTGGTTATATTTATATTTGTTTTTTCCATCTATCACAGTCAAAAATAAAATAATCTTCCCTGTATACAGCTAAAGGGATCACCTAATAAGGTACTAGATAGACCATTTTATTCACTACTGATTTTATTGTCAGCTGTCATCATGCCTGGAGATAATTTAGCTGAATTAGTTTTTTTTAAAGTAAACATGTCTTCAGCCACTGATATCCATATTATCATTTAAGTTGGCTTCTGGGACTTGAAATGACACTTAAGGTAATATACTTCTTTTAAATATATATGTACCTACTGTGCATTCAAGTTTAGTCTCAAGCTGTTAATAGGATCTTTTATTTGTTCATAGAATTTTCAGAAAAAAAGCTATTATGCATTTGTTACAGGACAGGTACTGCGAATACTTGTATGTGTAATGGCATATAGTATTATTTTTTCATAAGGTGTGAGTGAAAGAGCTCTAGGCTTTTCTACCCAGAGGCCTTTTCTCAAGGTACAGGAGCTATTTCATTTCTCACTGAGATTATAACAATGTTAATGGGGAGTGAGTTATTCCCCACACCCCATTCTCCCAAACAAGTGTTCAGTTTTTTACTTTGGTGCCTTTCAGCAAATATTTGAAAGAACAGCTGTAGGCTGAGTCTCAGATTCCCAGTGGCTCAGAGTAGCCAAATTATGTCTATTTCCAAGTCATGCAATTTTTGGCTTTATTTTTTTTTTACCAGTTCCTGGCTCCCCGATTTTGTTTACTTTTAGTGACTTTTTGACTCTTCCGTTATTTTTCTGTAGTAAGTGAGCTTTGTGAGAGCTAGTAGTTTGTTTTGTGCTGAGTTTATGCTTGAGCTGAAGAGGATGAGAGATTGTTGATGTATCCACTCCAGTGCATAGCCTCTAGGAAACTTGCATAAAAGTAAAGATACTGGAACTTGGAGTAAATCAAAAATCAGAAAATCAGATTAACCTCCTGTGACTGCTAAGCCTCAGGGAACCAGGTCACAAAGAGGCAGAGCTATTATAATTGAAGTAATGGTGTTACATGCTATAAACATAGATCAATGTGACTGTAAAAATGGTTGTCCATTCAAAATACCCCCTGTACTGCAACTGTGAGGAGGTTAGATGAAGACTTTCCTTTTGATACGACTGTGTGAATATACATACAGCATGATTGGAGTTGATCAAATTGAGCACAAAAGATGATTCATAGCTGACAGTTCATGCATATTGAAGTTTTTATGTGTGAAAAAGAAAGCTGCTGCTTTCTAAATGTTAAGCATACAAACAAGGGCTAAGTGCACTTTGGGAAAAAGTAGCTGGAAACATCTACTTTGTGTGTCTTGGAATGAGAATGCCATGAGCCAGTCTTGTACTGTCAGTGCTCAGGCTCTCACACTATATAGAGCTAAAAGTCCATGTCAAGGTAGAAAGGATGATAGACACCAAAAAAAGTCACATGTATGTTATCTTTTGAACTTACTGATTTCCTGTCAATGAGCTCACACCTCATGGCTTTGGAACTGCTTTTAGAATGATTTCATATGCTTATCGGAGTTGACAAAGAGACAGGGGAAAGAATAACAATTCCCTACTATGTTTTCTTATCCCTTATATTAAGATTTCATGGGATGAATTTGAAAATAGGGCTTTCTTTGAGACTTTCAACAAATCAAGATACATTAAAAGAAAGAAAACTATTGCTTTCAGTAAAATATTTGATTTCTTTTAAAGAAATAGTTAACTACCTAAATTACTTTTAATACCAGTTAGTTTAAACATTATTTATCCTCAGTAATTCTGCAGAAAATATACTCCCAACATGCTAACTTATCCAACATATTCAATTGGATGATTTGCTATTAGTTGCTGCAAATAGTAGTTGCTTGAGTGTTACATGAATATTGCAAGTTCTTCATATCACCATGTGTTCAGCATCTGAGGTTGGGCAGATTCACTTCTAAGTATTCCTCAAATCTTTTCTCTATTGGGCTATTTTTTAAATAATTCAGTATAACCATTTCTTGGCTTAATCACTGGATACAGAAATCTTGTAGATACCACTGACAAAGCCTGAGAAAAGCACATTTAAGAATGATATGACATTATCTGTACTTAGAGAATGAGTTTTGTCTTCTAAGGAGTGAAAGGTTAGGTAGGAAAATAAAATATTTTGAAGTCTGCTTAAAGTCCTGATCCTAAGAATAGCCTTCTAATTATTGTATATCTTTAATTGAGTGTGGGTATTTTTACCCTGTAAAGTAAAAGGTGACTGCACAATACTGTTCTCATTTTGCAACACTTTAGGTATGTAGTGAATCAGACTCTTCTTAGCACACAAAAAAATGTCTTCTCCACTCCTGAAATCAGTGTTAAGAGAAATCCATGCAATCTATTGTGGACAGCCTTCTCAGAATTAAATGACTGTCCTCTAGAAATACCCCACTGGATACAGAGTGAGCCTGAGGCAGTAATTTATAGTAGATACCCAAATTTAGGTGGATAAAGCTAGGGGAGGTGCATCTCACTCTTGGTTTTCTCACACAAAAATTCACAGCAACCTTGGTTTGACCAAAAAAACCTGAAACCAAACCCAAACAACAACAAACCCAAAACAAACTTACCTCTTCTTTATAACATGCTGATAACTCAAAAGCATCAAATTTGATATGCTCAGCTGATGAGTGGTAAGTCAAGCCAAAGTTATTCAGTTACATCTTGATTTTCCCCTTCTCTTTCCTTCCCTTTGCTTACCTCTCATCTTGATGGAAAAAAAGAATCCCAAACAAAAATCATGGGACAGAAGATGCCTCTACAGTAAACTCAGCAATGTCCATCTAGTTAGGTGCTGGAACAGGCTCCCCATGGAAGTGGTCACAGCACCAACTCTGACAGAGTTCAAGAAGTATCTGGATCATACTCTCAGGCACATGGTGTGACTCTTGGAGATGTCCTGTACAGGGCTAAGGGTTGGACTCAATGATCCTTGTGGGTCCCTTATAATTCAGCATATTCTGTGATTCCGTGATTCTGTGATCTATCAGTCTTGCCTATCTGATAAGGTCCATTATCAAATGCCAGTCCATTTCTGACTTTCAAATGATCTTTAAGCATGAAACAGATACTGAAATACTCAGATTAAGTAAAGTAGCCTCTGGAGTAGTCCCTGAGACTATGAAATAGTAGAATTTGAGGCAGTTATAAGCTTTCTTGGCAAAACTTACTGGTACTGGACACTCATCAGATTCCTTTGCTCTTTTATGCCCAATTTGTTTGGTCTGTCTTTGCCTACATTTCCCATCTTTTGAAATACTTCATTACTAAAACAGTAATTGCAAGGCTAAAATTATTAAAAACTATGAAGCTCTCTGAGTCTATTGTAACAGAGGTCAGCTATTTATTAACTTGTAATATCTGGTTAGAAGAAAGCATTTGTGTTTTACTCTGATGTCTTAGCTGCATGAAAAGAAAAGAAAACTCTGTATATTACTCCCAGATAGTTTCTCTGAGTGACATAACTGAAGAATACTGACATGAAGACTAGAATTTATGCAGAAACAATTACAAATACAACATTTTCATTGATTCAGTACTTTTCCAATAATAAAAATGTTATTTATTGAGTTGTTTTAAGGACTGAGGGTTAATTCTTCATGAACTGCTTTGCAATTTATGCTGCTGTTTCACTAAAGCTATGCCCTTGTTGATATTTGTGAGTTCGTGATTTCAGGAAAGACTGGAGTGATAAACCATGCACAAGTACTTTTGCACTGAAACTGTCTGCTGGGCATGCTTGTTCCTACAAGCTTATATTTAAGACATAAAGAGCTAGCCTTCAGTAGTTCTACAAATTAGAAATTATATTCAGTATTAGCAAGCAAAAGTCAAATATAATGATACATGCAACAACTAGTAAGAGCAAAAGAGTACAAATCAAAGCATGCTGGAAATGGCAGTTCTTGAAAGAAAGAGAAAGAGAGAATGCAAGGGATAAGGAAACAAAGTGTACCTGTTTAGTATAATTTTCTTCATAGCAACTCACATGGTGCTATGTTTTAGATTTCTGACCAAAACAATATTTGAACAACATTTGATAAGACACTTATGTGCTAGCACCAAGGCCTTCTCTGTGTGACACACAATTTGTATAGGTTGGGAGCTGATACAAACCTGCAGATGACCCAAACTGACCAGAGATACTCCATACCACATCATGTCATATTTAGCAACAAAGAGGAAAGGAGAAGGTTTTAGGAATCTTAGGCTATTTTTGTGGGGGAACTTACTGGGAGTTGGTGAATAATTGCTTTTGCATTACATTTTTTGTTCTGTTTTTATATCTTTTCACTGTTCCTTCACTTGTTAAACTTTTTTTTTTTTTTTTTTTTTTAATCTAGGCACCCAAGTTTTCTTGCTTTTATTCATCACTTCCTCTTCCCTCATCCCACTGGGGAGTGGGAAGGAAGTGAGTGCGCATCTGTATGGGGCTTAGTTGCTCACTGGGATTTACCAACAGCAGAAGGGAATGGCAAAGGGAAGCAAAAATACATACTAATTATTGATGATCATTACTTTAGGGTATATGTGTTTTTAATTTATAACATATTAATTAAATTGTGAGTGAGAAAAATTAAAAAGGGTGGTGAATTACACTGTTTGTTAGCAGGTACTTCAAGATTACAATTTCAATGAAATAAAAATGTCTTAGCATAGCTTTGTACTCGGAGTTATACAGAAACTGTGACTGTTTCATTGTGTAAAGGATTGAATTATCAAACTGCTTTTACAAGCCTTACTATTTTCAGGTTCTTTTGACTACTTAATAGCACCAGAAAGCAGGTTTTGTTGAAATTATTGAGCTCCATGGTTATCCATGTAGTTGTTCTTAGAAAAGCAGACTGTATTGCTATTCAAATGGTTACTGTCTCTTTTTATATGTAAACTAGTCTCAGGAGGTTTCATGGAGAGGAACAGATGCTTGTGCAATTTATCCCTAATATGTGAATACACACTTTTTTCTAAACTGCATTAAAGAGATTGTCTTCATGGTTTGATTTCCTTATATTAGGCTCCTATACTCTGACAGGAAGCTAGATAGGTGACAGAAACTGAAAACAGGCTTTTATGATAGACTAAACAACAAGCATCACCTTCAGTGGCAGCCTCCAAGGTAAGATTTTTCAAGTATTTTTTCTTTAAGCAGTGTTACCTTACTGTACTTCTAGATCAAATCTGTTAGATTATTTGCAATGAACAAGTACTTTAAAACAAACTCACATAGGAACTAATGCTTTTTAATACATAAATACACAAATAGCCCTTACTATGTATCTATCTGCTACCTCCTTAAATAACTATATTTTTTATCATAGCCCAATTTCCAGAATTGGATTTCACACTGGCTACCGTACTCCATTTGTTCCTTAGGTCTTGATCAAGTTTATGTTTCCTCAGTCCCATTTCACAGGATCACAAAACATTCTGAGTTGGAAGGGACCCACAAGGATCATCGAGTCCAACTCTTGAGTAAATGGCTTGTACAGGGGTCAAACCCATGACTTTGATTAGCACTGTTCTCTAACCAACTGAGCAAACCACAGTTGTGCCTCTTTAACTCATTTCTTTGAATGCCCCTATCTGAATTAAATATGAACTTGTCTGCATTGCTGAGAGACTTCATATATAATTTTTTGTATTATTTTATTTAACTTTAAGGTTTTTAAACTGTCTGCACAACTCTCTATCTGCAACCCAGGGACAAACATGACTAGGATTTCATCTTGCAGTATTACATATGCCAGATGTAGTAAATGGTGAAAACCTTCATGGCTTTCTCTGACTTCAGAAACAAGAGTGTACCTAATCACAGCAAGATATATTCAAAAGAAGGTGAACCTTATTGTCTGGAAGGAACCACTGGAGATCCTCTAATCCTCTGCTGCATTTTAAATGTCTTGGTACCCCTGTGGAGACCCCACAGTCCCCCTGCATAATGTTTTCCAGTGCTTTCCAATTGTCATGATAAAAAACAAACAAACGTGTGCCTGTTGGAGGATGTCCCATTCTCCAATTTGTGTCCATTGATTCCAAACTAGTCCCCATGTACCTCCAAGAAGATTGTGCCTCCATCTTCTCTGTGCCCTCCCACAAGAAGCAATGAGTTCTCCCCTGAGCCTTCTCCTCTTAAGTATGGAAAGATCTCGCAGCCTCCCACAGCCTCTCCATGCACACCATGTGTTCCATTCCCCTCACCTCACCAGCTTGATGAACTTTGCTGAACCCACTCCATGTACCAGTGTCATTCTTGTGCTGGGAAGACTGAAACTGGACACAGCACTTGAGGTGAGTCTCACAAATACAGAGCAGAATTCTTTCCTGGCCCTGGTTACTACGCTTCTGCTAATACATCCCAGGTTGTCCTTTTTGGCTTTGCTTCAAGGGTGCACTGATGATTCATATTCATTTTGCCTATCAGAACCTTCTGATACATTTCTGTCGAGCTGCTTTCTACTCGCCAGCCTCCAGCCTATAGTATTACATGGGGTTATTCCCTCCCAGGTGCAGGATTTTACACTTTGCTAACTTCATGATGTTGCTGTCTGCCCATTCCTCACACCTGTCCAGATCCCTCCAAATAACCATCCTGCCCTGAAGCATTTCATCTGTTTCTCCCAATTTTGTATCATCTGCAACTATGCTGAGAGTATCCTCTCTCATCCTCCAGGCTGTTAATAGTCTCTGAACAATATTTGCCCCAGTAATACTGTAAGTTGGCTTTTTTTTTACTGCCATTCAGAGCTCTTTAAGACCAACAACAGTCCAGCCTATTTCTGTCTACTTATCCAGTCCACAGCTTATGAATTTGACTGTAAGAATACAGTGAAAGACTGTGACAGATGCCTTGCTAAAGTGTGCCACATCCACCATTCTCCTTTCATGCATACAACCAGTTCTCTCATTGTAGGAGGCAGTCAGGTTTGTCAGGCACAATTTGTCCATAAGGGGAACTCAGTGATTAGCATGCTTCCTGTCATGATGCATGTAGTTGGTCTGAAGCTGAATTTTGCAGGCTAATTGTGGGAAGGAGTGTTCTACACAAAAAGAACACAGGTGAAAGATGTCTTTGGTCCCCAACATTTTCTATGTGAATATAACGACATAGAAGGATCACTTGTCATATGTCACAAATCCATTTTATGTATGAGAGGTCATGATGGAGGCTTACATTAATTGAAGTCTTCTATCCCCACTCAAAGATTTTCAGTAGTGATTAGCCAACCCCATGAAAGACTCCTACAACCAAGCTCCTACTCTAAACCAAGTGATGTAGTTTGCCTTTTGCCTCACCCCCTGTTAGACATCTTGTGAGATTCATCTCACCTAACTCTACCTTCTTACCTTTGAGTAAATGAAGTAGGCTTTTCTAGATTATGAATCTACTAATTTATTACTAATAGCTACCTGGTAATGAAAGGTGATCATACTCTAAAAATGTTAGTTATTTTTACTGTGTATAAAGAATTCTTAGTTGTAGATCTAGTCAGATAAATCTCACACAGAAACATTTCTTTTGAATTTCCCCGGGATATTTCTATTACAATTCAGTTGTTATTAAGTGGATAGGAGAATGTATAAATCTAGATTTACTTCACTTCCAAAATATTCCCATTCAGGAGTCCTTGAAGATTTTGCATAGCTTATGATACATTATATCTCACACTAATAAATATATGAATGAGTTTCCTTCTGGTGCTATTTGTTGTGTTCTGTTTGAAATGTCTGAACAATTGCATCGTTTAGGCATTTTGGAAACATATCAGATTTTTAAGGGATTCAATCTTGCCTGAGTCAAAAATAATGGAGTTTTACGTTTGCCTTCGATAAATGCAGAATCAGGTCTTCAGTCTTCTCACTCTAATGTGATTCTAATTATGTTACACTTTTGTCCTTCTTCTGTGCTTTCCCTTGCAACATTAAACTTAATTTGTTAATTACCCAGCATTTGCAAATTATGAGGCAAATCTGGAATTCATTTCCTTTGGTGCTTGCTCTGTGTCCTCCTTCTTAAACAAATGGAATGATAAGCATATGACTATTTTTTTCTAAATTTTGTGTCCTATATTAAAATCTGATACAGAGTGGCTCCCATTATAATATTGTTAGCTTACCTTACACAAATTACTTTACCTTATACAAATTTCTTTGCCCTGTGTATTGGGTTTGTGTGGCCAGGTTTTGGTAGCGGGGGACTACAGGGGGGACTTCTGTGAGAAGCTGCCAGAAGGTTCCCCCATATCCGGTAGAGCCAGTGCCAGCCGGCTCCAGGATAGACCCACTGCTGGCCAAGGCTGAGCCAATCAGGAATGATAGTAACAGCTCTGTGATAACATATTTAAGAAAGAAAAGATGAAATTGGACAGATGAGTTGGACAGATGAAATTGCAGCCAGGGAAGAAAAGAGTGAGAACATGTGAACATCGCTGCAGGCACCAAGGTCAGTGAAGAAGGATGGAAAAGATTTGTTCTAGGTACCAGAGCTGAGGTTTGCCTGCAGACCATGGTACAGCAGCTGTGCTCCTACAGCCCTTGGAGGACCATCGGGGTGCCGAGATTCACCTGCACCCTGTCGAGGAGCCCATGCTCCTGGAGGAGGCTGTGACCCTGTAGGAGGCTCATGCTAGAGCAGGGTACTGTTAGGGACCTGCTGACCTGTGGAGAGAGGAGGCCATGCTGAAGCAGGTTTTCCTGGTAGGACTTGTGGTCCTGTGGGGGACCCATGCTAGAGGAGACTGTGCCTGATAGACTTACCCTGTGGAAAAACTGACGCATGTTGCAGCAGTTTGTGAAGAACTGTTGCCTGTGGGATGGACTCATGTCAGAAAAGTTTGTGAAGGATCTGTCTCCTGTGGGAAGGACCCCACAGGGAGCACGGGTACATTTAGACGGGTACATTTACAACTATCTGCAGCTGTGTTAGGAATAACACTCAATTTAGTGAGACTGCTCATGATGAAAGTTAGGATTGTCTGTAATTTCTATTTGGTAGCTGAGGCTGCTTTCAGAATAATTTGTTACAAGGATAAAAACATTTATGAAATTCTGTAAATAGCCATATACATAAAGCAAAAATGACACATCTACAAAAAATAAGTTTTGAATAATGAAAGTGATTTAAATGCAGAATTCTATCCTTTACATCTATTTCTTGAAATATCGCTTAGCACCACATCTTTACTGAGGTAATCACTACTGTCAATCTGAGATTAGCTATGAAGAATATCTTGTGAAAGATTATTCAAAGTCCTATATTGAAAAGGCCAATGAAACAAACTGCTTATTGTAAGAAATCAAAAACTCTTTGGTGAGACTTCTGGTCAATTTGTAGAGTTCTTCTTGATATCGTCAACAAGAATGTCAGTTGTAATGCAGATATCTGTCCAAAAGGAAGTGTACTGAGACCATAGGATCAATTCTCATAAGCAACTGAATAGCCATCAGTCAGCAATGATGTTTTGTTTGGACATATTAATCAACTGAATCACACACAAATTAATAGTCTGTCAGAAGTTGAAAAGTCATAGTCCCCTTGCCAGTCTTTTTACTCTTTAGTACTATGAAATGCTTTATTTTATTTTTCTTTTATTTTTTCCTATCATTATTTTTTATAGAATTCATTTTTAACTGAATTCTAAGTCTTGTCCTAAAGCCTTATTTTTCACAAGATATTTTTTTACTCCATGTTTATATAGTATCAGGCACATTTAGGTCCTCAAATTTGACTGCATTTCTTGCGTATTAAGCTAATAAAACTAATAGTAAATAACGACTTCATCTCCAGGCAAAATTAGATCTGAAAAAAGAACGTAGCAATGCTTGGTTCTCCACAATCATCAGAATGATTCTTTAACTGTTTATAGCCTCTGGATGCACCATCCTCGAGGTACAGGTCTCAAATGGTATTTGGAAGATTTCCAGCTTTGGAGTTTTATCTCTGCAACTTGAGTTCCCTGATGCTCCAAGAATCCTTAATCTAACTGCAGAGCTGAAGAGCACTTAAGCCAAGGATTTTGGGCTCCTTTCTCCAAGAACACAGAGCAGTGGCAATCTGGCAGCTCTGCAGCCACAGCTCTGGGACTCGAGGAATCCTGCTTCAGGGCCTTCCACCTGCCAGCATCTGCCTGCAGCTCTGCAGCTCAAACCTCTTCCCATCACCTGGTATCTTCTGGCTGCAGAGCATGTTCATGGTGTGCATTGACTGATCATTTATGCCCCATGAATTAGAATAATGTTTAGTAATATTTTTAAGAAGCTGTCTTTTTACTATATTCTGGCCTGCTTCATTATCCATGGCATGAATTTTAATAGTCTTAAGTTTCACATAATATCAAACTTGAAAAATCATAGATTTGCAATATTTCAACATTTTTCTTCTTTCCTCTCATGACAACTACTACAATCAGTACTAGAAAGGAAGGTTGTATTTTCATTCTCTTTTGTAATTTCCCTTTATTGACTACATGCCTTACTGCAAGGATCATAGTTTCAAAGATGAATGATTTTAGCTATGTACAGCTATAGCTGTTCATGTAATAAAAATGCTTGCAGTCAGCTGTGTACACAAGACCTATAGTTTGAAAATTCAGATTTGAGCCAAAGCTGCCAAATTAGTCATCCTAGAGACTCATCAAATATGCATTCTTTACCTCCATTAACCCTCATCCCATATCTTTCTCACCTGCAAAATAAATGCCAGGTAATGAAGTCTTGGTTATTCCCTTCTTTTTCCTCACTTCTCTCACTCTTCAGTCTATCTAGAGCTTCCAGGAATACTTATTGTAAATGTACCACCATCCTTTCAATTAAGCTGTGCTTTAGTAAATGTAGACATATACAGTAATTTTCAGCTGTCTTTTTTCAAGTTTAATTCATATTCTAAACATGCATCAACCAACTCTTGAGTTTGCCACTAAAATAAGGATTAAGTATTCATTTGGCATGCTTATCATACACTACTGGCTACTGCCATGCCAGAAGAACCAGCTGGAATAAAAAAATCTCATACTGGATTTTTCCAAGGATTTTTTTTAAAGAAAAAAACCTGAAAAATAAGTAAGAAAATAATAACAACAATACAAATGTTTACAGGATGAATTCAAAAAGGTGTTTGTCCTTGCTGCTGGAATCAACTGTACTCACATTTGAACCTACTGTTTTTGAAGACGTATCATTTATTCTGACATGAAATTCCTGAGACCTGCAGCAGTTGTGCTCCCATTACCACATGAAACACTGACTAAGAGTCTCAGTGTTATACAGCAGGTTTTTCTTAACTGTTGTTTGTCGTATTTCATTCCTTTTATAAAAATCCTCTAATTCCTAATACTCTTATCCCCCCAAAAAGAAGTGACCAACCAACCAACCAACCAGCCAACCTCCACTTCAAACCACCCCCAAAACCCTTAGCTATTAGAAGAGGTCACTACAATTTCTTTACTTCTGAGAGCTTTTCAGTAGTTAAAACTGTCTTCTTTTTATGCCTCTCAGCTACAGTGTACAAAAGTCAGTACTACTAAGATATAATTAGAAGTGTAGGATAACTCTAAAGCTGTTTTACAACAGATGAAATCTACTTCAGCTCTGTCTACTACCTGATTACCATGGAAACCATTGCTGGCCAACAGAGTAATTCTGATCAAAAAGAATTATTATTAATCTTCCAAGTTAAGGGTGAATGGAGATTTGGACAGCTTATGATAAATTTTCTGGTACAGGCTGAAAGGTTCAGTAAGGGTAAATATTAATTCTTAGTCTGTTAGAGAGCAAGAGTGTTTTGTTACTAGACAAGTACAAATAGCTGTCAAAAAATCAGCTATTAGGAAATTGCAATATGAGCTGTGCAGCATTCAGGAATCAAGCAAAAATAAAGGTAGTTTTCTAGATGGTAAGGAGCTATAAGAAAAACTTACCTGAGAAAATTAACAGTCTGCTTCAAGGATAATTAAATGATAGTTAAAAACCTAATGCTGGAAAGAAAAAGTAGTAAGAATGTTGTACACAGGTTAGTATTTAAACAGGTAAACAGCTATTTTTTGCCAAAATATCATCATCATGTCTAGGCTTTGCAAACAAAGATTTGCAAGGGCTCTACCCATGCTTTCTACAAGCACGNAGCTCACTAATCTTTGTACTCTTCTTCAGGTGTTCATTATGCCAGGCTCTTTTATGGAGCTTTCCAGAAGCACTGTATGCCTTTGCTAACCTATTGTCTATTTCTTTGTCAATCTTACCATCTGAGGAAATGATACTTCCCATATAGCTGAACTGCTGGACTGACTTAAGCTCTGATTCACCTATGGTGATGTGGGGATGATGGAAGACTTCCTGAGGTGAAGGTTGATAGAGAACCTCTGTCTTCTTCAAGCTGACTTCCAGCCCAAAGAGCTCAGCAGCCTCTGCAAAGCAGGATGTTAAGTGCTGCAGAGCCACTTCTGCTGAAGCCACTTCAGGCTTCAGTTGCAATTAGATAGATAGATAGATAGATAGATAGATAGATAGATAGATAGATAGATAGATAGATAGATAGATAATTAGCAATTATTTGTCTCAGTCAAGCTCTTCTTCCAGGCTATTTCTGTATACAATGAATTTATACCTTCAGACAAGGATTTAGCTCCATCTTAATATGGTGTCACTAACCTTAGTTTCAAAGTGGCTTTATATTTCCTTTAACTATAAAGGCAGCATGGACAATACGTTCAATTTACTTTTATAAGACTACTCTAGGTGAATAAATTTTGAACTTGAGGATCTTCACAAATGACTGAGTTACTTGATGGTAAATCACTTATCCTCTTTGTCTAATACTGCCCCAGTGACTTTTTTAAAAGTACAGACAACATTAGTATAAGTATTCAACTCCTTATGGTTTTCTCTGTAGAATAGACTGGAAGATTAGTATTAGGCTGGAAGGGAAAGCTGTTGGGAATATTAGGGAATGAACTGCTGCTAGTATAGCAATATACTAAAGTCATGATGACAGGAAGGTTCATTTGTGCTTGGTTCTCGGTTTTATTTTGCATGTGTGCGACTGGATTAATATCAACTGTCTAAACATAGTTATTCTCCTGGATTTGTATAAATTAAAAATGAAGAAGGAAGCATTTTGCCTAGTCTAATGATTTGGAAGATGAAAGTAGGTACTGATATGTTGGAAGCCAAAAACATGGAGGGACTCTGTACTTCGTTGTTGTACTTTCTAATATCAGACTCTCAGTTTCCCAATGGGAAATAAAACAGGACTTCGTTCTTACTGTCTTCACCCTTCGTGGCCAATTAAAAACTTTTTCAGTTCCAGCCGAAGATTTGGCAGGTCTACAGTTTTGGCCACAATGTGATGAGGAGTATAATGAAAGTTAAAGTTAAATTAGAGTTCAACACCTGTGGCTGACTTGGCTCTGTGTTCACATTTGACACAAAGCCAAGGCAAAGCCGGAATGAGAATCCTCTACTGTTGTTTCTTGGCAGTCAAAGTCACCTTAAGTATCAGTTAATACATTTATCTTTTCTCATTTATATAGCTAACTCTAATGCTTTGACTTCCATCGTGCTCAAAGGGACAAACTATGATCTTGGCATGTTTCCATTACTGCAGGTTTGGCTGAAGGAGTTATTCAAATTGCAGAGAAATTTACTTTCTAAATGGCCAAGATGAACCCATAGCAGTTATTGAAATTTATTGTGAGGCACAACGTTGTTTTATTAAAATCTTTTTTGAACTCCTATTTGAATGGATATCTCGTTTAACCCCCACCAGTAACTAAGCCCCACAGAGACACTTGCTCACTTTTGCCTCTAGTGGGACAGGGAAGAGATTTGGAACAGTAAAAGTGAGGAAGTTCATGAGCTGAGATAAAGACACTTTAATAAGTAACACAAAAGCCACATGCGGAAGCAAAACAAAACAAGGAATTCATTCACCACTTCCCATGGGCAGGCAGGTATAGAGCCATCTCCAGGAAAGCTGGACTCCATCATACCAACTTGGTAACCCTAATGCCCCCCTGTTTTTTCTTCTTCCCCCAATTTTATATGCTGAGCATGATGCCATATGGTATGGAATATACCTTTGGTCAGTTGGGGTCAGCTGTCCCAGCTGTGCTCCCTCTCAACTTGTGCACCCCCAGTCTCCTCTCTGGTGGACTGACAAAGCTCAGCATAAGCACTGCTCAGTGATAACACACTCCCTGCATTATCACCACTGTTTTGAGCACAAATTCAAAACGCAGCCCTATACAATCTACTGTGAAGAAAATTAAGTCTATCCAAGCCAAAACCAGCACAATGGGAAATGATTTTTTCTATTCTTTGAAATCTATTGAGATTTTTTTAAATTTTGTGGTCTGCATTTAATAGAACTAAGACTTTTGAAACTCTTCAAGAGAAAAGCAAAACCTATTTATCACAGAACAGTCATTTTTTTCTGAGGACTGTTTTGCTTTCAGAGAATGGGTAATAAACTCTTTTTCAAAATTGCCATGAATGAGGCCAAGCAGGCACTTAGAGCTGGCTGCCTAGAGTCAGTAAAACAAATCTATTTCTTGACTCTTGGGTTAGGTTTCTCTCAGTCTTATTGTGATTTTTCCTCTTTGAACTTTTTATTGAATAGACACTGGAACAGGATCTTTGTTCTTTATCAGGGGTGACTACTCAAAATCCTCCCTTTTTTGTAAATCAATATGCTAAAAAATGGAGTAGGTGCACTTAGAGAGCAAAAAGGAATGGCATTTATTTTATAGGCAGCATCCATGTATGAACTAGCTATATAGACTTTGATTACAGGCTATAGAAGAAAAAGGTACTTCTAGGCATAATTCATCTTATCCTAAAGCAGTTATCTAAAAGATCAAATAAATTTCATTCTAACAGCATCTATTTCTCTCCATTGATGCTAAAGAAAACTAGGCTGATTAGTTCTGTGCCTAGATTGCAGTTTTGCTTCAAGTAAAAAAGATTAATTTTATCCACGTTGTCTCTATGGTCTAATGTTTTGACTATTCATCTGAAAACAGATGGGGAGACTCAGCCCCCTTAGAAATACCATAATGGAACCACAAAATGTTGTTGGTAATTCACAGAGAGATTAGATTAGCAGTAGAAAGTGACTAGTAGAAAGTGAAGGCAATTATATTAACTTGAACAAAGTGTGATATTGAAGGTAAATGTTCAGACTACATGTTTAGGAAAACAAATTGCCTTTAATTTTTTATCAGAGAAATACATGTAATTGTTGAAAACATTCCTAAATCTAAGACTGTGCCAATTAATTGCTTACTGTCTTAGCTATTAGTCTTAGTTTCTTAACAAATCTATGTATATACAAGGTCTATTAACAATAAAGTTAGTTAAATTTTTGTTCTTTCTATACCTCGATTGCTTTCAATGTTAATGATGATTACATTACAGAAATCATATCGTATATTGTCCTTTGACCACTGATATTAGTGGAGCACATGCGTATAATTATTTGTGAATGCACTGTAAGTAATCACATATTGCATAGGTAAATGCATTGTTATGTAGCCATGAGTATATGTTTTCAAAGATGCAATCTGTCCTTAGAAATGAAACCTATAGTATTAGTCAAGACAAATGTTCTCATATCACAGTAGAAAGAAGTACAGTTTACATGCTTATTTTTCATGATTATATAATTTTAATCTCCATCTCAATCTCTTTTTAAATGCATCTCAATATATATATTTGGAAGTTGCTTATTCTATTTCTATTTGATTTTTTGGGATTGTTTTTGGTTGTATACTGTAGGTTTTGGTAGAGGATTTTGTATTATGGGGGGTTTTGTTTGTTTGGTTTTTTTTTAATTCATCAGTTTCCAGGTTACTGCTAAGAAATTATATATAGTGTCTGCTGCATTTCCTACTTCAAGAGATTTTTCTTAGAAAAATAAATGTTAAACACAAAGAAACAAGCCCAATCTAACTGGAGGAAAAACAAAAGCACTATAAAACTATTTAAATAGGAAACCTGGGACACTCTGATTTAAGTCATGCCTAAAATGTGTGTTGTTGGTACAGTTCTGCTTTCATTCATATGCAAATATTATGTATTTGAAGGGGAGAGATTCATAGGTGGTTTATTGCCTATTAAGATTTCTCCGTCCTATCATAGCTACAGCCCACAGAATGGAATGCTACAGAGAAGATCTATTAACACAATTGACTGAAAAAAAAAATAAATTTAGAACTGAAACTTTAGATAATGGGTCACTGCCACAGTTTTCAAGACTGCAGTTCAATCTGCAGCACTGTACATTTCTTACAGCTTCTGATAAAGAAATACCATGCTGAAATTTTGCCTCTGGAAAAAAAGAGTGCAATTCTTGCTATTCAGGAGTAGAGACCTGAGATCATAACTGGCATTTTTTTCTACCCTTGTTCCTAAAGGAAAGTAAACTATGCCAGTTGTGGATATCTGACTCATTGCTTCTTTCTACAGTAACTCATCTGTGCTAGCCATTTCAGGGTGAAAGCTAAGTAAAAGCCCTGACTGACTCCATGTATTTGTTCCCACCTCTCCCAGACTTCGAGAAAAAGTTGCAGCCCATAGACACAGCTGTTCTAAATGCCTTTCGGTCAATTTTGTCCTTTTCTGATCTGCAAGCTAGAACTGATAATAGCAGATAGCAGTCATTTCTAAAGATTCAAAAGACCTACAGATCATTCCATTAATACAGTCATAGGTAAAGGGATACCTGTGCTGAGCTGATATTTAGCTAAATAAATTTGGTGTACATACTAAGTGTAATAAGTGTTCTAGAGATAATTTTTATGTGGACACATGCTATCCCCTGTGAAATTTGTGTTGACTAAGGAAATGTACCTTTTGAAGCACCAGGAACTTGCTGATTGTTTAATCAATATTTGAACTGTCTAGTCTAAATAAAACCTAAGCCTATCTGAGTTCAAGAAGCATTTGGACAACACTCTCCAACATATAGTGTGATTCTTGGTGTGTCCTGCACAGGGCTAGGAGTTGGAAGCAATGATCCTGATGGGTCCCTTCCAGCTCAGCATATACTGTGATTCTAGATTCCATGATTCTCTTAGTCAAATTGCAGTGCTGATAGCACTTATAAACAGTTTTATTAAAATACTGCCAATTGCCAGTAATAAAACAGCAAGCACTGACACAAATATATCTGTCTGCTTTTGCTGATGTTATGGTCACCTTCCCACTGCTCTGCCGGATCCCAAGCTAAATGGCACTGCACTACTCAAGGAGAGTGGGAGATCATCTTCATTAATCACCAAATGACATAATACATCCTGCATATTCAGTTACAAGAACTCCCTCTTTGGCAATTTCACCTTAACTTTCTTAGTTCTTAACGTATAGAGATGTGTTTGTGTCAGGACATTTGGCAGCTTCTTTTCAAAAATGTTTCAATTTATGCTTGTGTTAATTCAACTTGGAATATTTTTTCTTATCCAAATGAATAAACCACAACTGTAAAGCTGTGCATCTATCCTTTGTCAGTGGTGGTATCAGCTCCAGCACATTCCTTAATTTAGATACCATGCTAGTACAGTGGTCAGTTATCAGAGAGTAACAAACTGCAAATACAGGGAAAGGACTGAGGACATCATCACCTCTTGATGCAATAGTCATGCATCAACAGATGTATGTATCAACAGGCATTCCAGAAACCTGAGTTATTACTGTGACTGAATTGTGAAGTGAGGATGCTAAGACTGTGTTTTGTTTGACTACTATATAAAATATAATCTATCATATGAGGGACATATTGTCAGTAGGAGTGCTTTCTGTGATCTTGTGTAATAAAATATAAGCTTCTATACTTAGGAAGTTGCTTAAACAATGAGGCTTTAATACCATATCTTTGGCCTGCCTCTTGTCTTAATGATTTCATTTAAACTAACACAATATGAAAGGTAATTGACAGTGTATGATCTGAGTGCTTGTGAAAAAGGAAGAAGCTAATCGTGTGAACATTGTTAATAAGTCTTACGGTATTATCAATGTTTTAACATATTATTCACTTTTGTATGGTATTAGGGAAAGGGGATTTGGCTAATGTGATAAGAAACCAATTAATATGATACAGAAGCAAGCATATGATAAGACCTTTGTTCAGAATATTGCTGGCTTTGATAAAACCTCCTACACAGTCATTCAATAGCTTCTTCATTGCAATCATGACAGTTTTTTTCTAATGTCCAGCAGAGAAGAATGTAGGGATTTGTTTGTTGCTACTTATACAGCTTGTAGCATTATCAGCAATGAAGTAACAACTTGGAAAACATTACATTACCTGTTTCTTTGAAGAAAGTTTCTATTGCCAGCCCACAACTAAAGCTCATGGGTAACTGACACTTTTTGATTGTATCTGAAATATTCATCTCAAATGTTATTTCTTCTATTATGTGATCATCTGGAACATTACAATTATCATCCCTCTAAAAGATAGATATTTTATAATTTAACTTGAAGTGAAAGAAATGTCTGAATGCATGCTTCTCTTATGAACCTCAGGATACTCTTGTTTTTTGAGAGATGTGGAACTCAAGTGGTTTAAATAATATGCATATTTATAGGCAGTGAGTCTGCTTCAGTAAACACATAAGCTTGAACATATATTTTATATAAAAATCCTGAAAAATATTGTGTATTCTACGTGCTCTTATGTGCATGTTCAGCAGTCTATACTTTGCCAAATATTTTTCCAATAAATAAGAACAAAACCAATGAAATGTTTCCTTTTTATTGATGTTGTATGCAGAATGTTTCAATGATTTCTAAGTGCATGGTTAATGCTCCTATTAGAGTTTAATAGTGGTGAAATTTGAAAGGTTACAATGCTAGATTTTCCTTTATTTTTTTTTTTTTTAGTTTCTTTAATGTGCTGTTTCATTTGTAATTTTGGATTGTGATTTGCCTGGAATCTCTAGAAGTTTGTCATGTTGTGTCACTATAAACTGTAATATGTAGGGCAATATCTAGTTTCATTTCTGATATTTTTCTTTCTATTAAGGCAAGTCTGTTAATGGCTGCAATGAAAAAGTGAACTTTTTTAAATAGAGGTACTTAAAGAGGAAGTAAGCAGTGTAAAGCAGGTGAATAAGGAAACAATTCTTTCTATCTCATAACACAGATAGTCAGGACATTAAAAAGAAATGACCAGTGGAAAGTCTAAAGCTAACGAAAGAAAGTGAAAATTACTCTTTCCATACACAAAGTGCATTTTCTTTAATTTCTTTCTGATCATAGGTTTGGCAGCCTGTGCTGGAAAATAGTAGGGCTAGCAGATGCTGGCTTCTAAGGCAAGTTCAAATATGTTCTCAGCTTGAATTCAGAACACACAGCTGACTTCATTTAAAACTGGGGTAAAAAGATGAATGCAAGATTTAAAATCTGAGTGACAGGAGTTAAAGAAAGCTAACCATATTTTTAGTTAAAATTTTTTGGAACTGATTGTCAAAAGGAAGTTTTTAAACACTCATCTGCTTTTTCAAAGAATTAAATCCTCCACCACTGTGCTTCTTTTCTTACTTCCCCTCTTCCAATAAATGAGATAAAGTTGCCCTTTATGAAATAGATTTTGAACTTTAAAAGCTTTGAGTTTAAAGCATTGCTATGCATCTTTTAATTCTACTTTAATTACTCTACCTTAAATATTTTCTCTTAAATTGTTCTGCATTTTGCATTTTCAGTTCACTACAATTTAGTTCTATTCTAAACATCACTGAGCTTGTAATTGTTTGAGGCACAAATAGTAAAAGCTAATTTGTTGACATTCCCTGAAACACCAAGGAATCCAGCTGAGACTTAATGGATTTCTCTATTCCTTCCTTAAGAGGCAGTTTCTGGTTTAATTCCTTCTCTGGCAAAGTATGTTTCAATGATGCGTAAATTCAGGGATCTAAAGGTTATGAATATAGCTCTTTGCTGTCCTATTTATTCATCTGGGGTCATGAAAATTCAGCCTGAGATACCAATCCCTTTGTAATATAAAAATAGAGAACACAGTAAACAGACTGAATTATTTTCTCTATGTAAGTAGCAAACACATTTGATGTTATTTACTGCTTTAAAAAATTTGATAGATACTACAAGTAGGGCCTCTCAAATAATCAAAATACCTGAATATTGTCATATTAAATCTGTGAAATGTGAAAAGCTTATGTAAATGAACTTCTTCCCCTGCATCTTCCAAACAACTCTATCTTTCTGAGGTTGTTGCCTTGGATATTCTTTTTAAAAGTTTCCTTGATAAATGCATACATTATGTAGCTCACAAGCTGCTTAATACTATTATCCAACAACATAATTGCTATTTCTGATAGCTATAATGATATTTCACCCTGGATTGTCTCAAAGTCATTTACTTATTTTAGTTATTGTGTTTAATAATGCTCTAGCATGAAGTGGATTGAAGAAAAAAAAAATTGACTATTTGGTACTGATAAGAGAAAATTGTAAGAGAATATAATAATAATAATGTCTTAGTAAATTATATTTAAATCATTTCAATCATTGACACTGTATCTATCACTGTGATATATTGTGATCCCTGGGAAAGTTGTGAATTTTATATTAAATATAAAAATTACTATTTGGACCTGTGGTTAATGCTTCTCTGTCCTGTCTTCATGTAAAAAGTGATAGTCAAGAACATTCTGGATAGAAATGAGGAATTTGTTTTTTCTAAGGGAAAAAGCTTAATGTCATTATTCTTAAAAACTGTGACCAAGAGCAAGAGTGCTGAAATCAATCAAGGACTGGGGATATTTTGTAGAATTCTCAATCCCATGTTGCTGCAGCCAGCAGAACTCAGGAAAAAGTTTTGAGGGGCAAATCCAAAGAATAAAAGTAGAAATAGAAACTCTTAAAGGTATGTATACATACAGAAAAAAAACACAAAGTACTTTAAATTTGGAGCCCACATCAGAGAAGGGTGTGAAAGCTCCTGTTATAGTCAAGGTTTAGGCACAGTAAGTAAGCACCTAAAGCTTGCGTTAGCTGCTCACACAAAGGTGCATTATATTATGTATGATAAAAATCTGTGTAGGTCAAGTAAGATGGATAGCTCTGCCAGCTTTGATGAAAACTTTCTTGATGAATTCCACTAAAATAAAAAATTTAAAATCACATTTTGTTAGTTTATTCATTGGTTAATACTCTTTTGCTTAGCAGTAATCAATTTCCACACTGACATAACGCCCTTGGCTTTTACTCCCTAATTTATCCTCTTGGGAGCCACATAAGTGCCCTGCAAAGCTAAAAGTTCATTTCATGTTTCTTTAATTGCACATTAATTTCATGTAACTTTTAGATGAACATCATTGAAAAGCAAGATAATTTGACCTATTCTTTTATAATTAAAGAATTACAAATGCAGAAAAAAAAATTGCTGAAATTGTCCTTATATTAATGAATTAGGCATTTAATTGATTATACATTAAATTGACATTTAAGACTATGATAATTATATGTTATCTTTTTAATTTAATTGTTAATCCACTTCTTATTTAATAAATGTATTAATTAAAATATATAGTGCTTTATCTTTATTTCTGTGTGACAGCTATCAACCTAAGTTGATAATTTATGCAGTACAACATCAGAGAGCACTCACAATATTTATGTCATTCCCTATATAGTTTAGAGACATCTGAAAGGGAGGCTAGCAGGCATAACTGCTAAGATTAAAACATTAAATTGCAGTTCTTTCAGTAATTTATTAACCTGTAAAAATGTAGCCTAAAAACTTATTTTCACTTGTTACAGTGGGTCCGTGTCTCCAGGACTTTTCTTTGCCTCCTCAATTCCCGGCACCCCAAAAAATGACTGAACCTCAGTTTGAATTTAACTGTTTTAAAATGTGAAGCTAGATGGAAAATTTGTAAAATATAGCCTGGAATCCCCTGATTAAAATGGAAACTGTGCTGCTGTTGAAGGGGAATAGCCAATAAAATGTTCTCCTTAAAATTAATTTACCTCTTGGTAACTTTTGATATTATGTATGTGTACTGGACCCGGGTAGTTAATTTTCTTCATAGCAGTAAATATGATGATATGTTTTAGATTTTTGACAAAAAAGAGACACTCCATACCATGCTACATCATGATCAGCAATTAAAGATGAGAGAAGATGTTTTAGGAGGGTTAGCCATTTTTTATCTTGGGAACTGGTTGAGCATCTGTCTAACCTTGGGAGGTGGCGAGTGATTGGCTTTTCATAATTTTTGTTTTGTTTTGTTTTCCTCTCTTCTTCCACTTATTTAATAATTCCTTCTATAATCTTCTTTTGCTTTTTTTTTTTTTTTGTTTAATCTTGATACCAAGTGTTTGTGGTTTTTTTCCCCTTTCAATTTTCTTTTCCTCTTCTTCTATCCCACTGAAGGTTGCATAGGGGAAGTGAATGAGCAGCTATGTAGTGCTTAGCTGCCCACCAGGGTTAACCTGCAACAGTATGACAGGGGTTTTCTTAATTATTATTATTATTATTTTCCAAGAAAAAAAATAACTCATGGCTATATGTTCACCTCTATTTGGATCACCATGATTAAAAGGAGAGTAGAAATACAACATATATTAATTCTTTTATGATTTTTACAGTGAATAGGGGAAAAAAAATCTGTCTGACTTGTGATCAGGTTTCTACAAAAATTTTGAGACACTTCCTTGATTGAATTATGGGAAATAGATTATATATACATGAAATTATGCAGATTTGCTCTAATTATGGTAAGTGCTTCTGAAGCCAAACATGGGAGATATATGCTAGGGACAGATCATTGACTTCTAAGTAGAATCTAGAGGAATAGTAACAATAAAGCAGTTGGAATGGGGTTCCTTACCAAGATGGCAAAAGAAATCACGCATCTAGCCAATACTCCAAAGTCTTGGTGGTTCCAAGATTCCATGAACTTTTGTTTTGCTGTTTCTGATTGTTGTTTGCATTCATATCTAATTCATTATTCCTCCTCTTCTAAGCCACTTTATGGTTTTTCCTACCCAAACTGTTTATTTCAGTTTGCAACACTGTCCCACTTGTTTCCCATCACTGCAACAATTAACTGTTGCAATTTACTAAAAGACTTTTTTGAGATTTGAGCTTTCTGTATTTTTAGTACTGTCTAGATGCAGTAGCCACAACATCTCCTTTTAACTATTAAGTTCATGTGAAAGCTGGTGGACTATAGACTCTCTTGTCTAGCATCCTAATGTGCTGTAATCTCTTTGGTGTATCTCTGTCGAAGTTGCTGAGCACTGTGAATAATTTTCAGTACTGCCTTTCTCCAGTGGTAGTGGGAGCTGTGCACATGCCAGAGTAAGTATCAGGCAACACAGCACAGGTAAGAGATGATAGAAGCCAAATTGAGCCCTTTATATTGAAAGTAAAAACTCCCATGCTTTAGAATATCTACTGTATACAATTGTGTTTTTCTTCTGGAAGCTGTACTTGAAAAATAAAACAAAACAAAACAAAAAACCCTAAACCCAAACAAACAAACAACCCCTACCCAAAAAAACCCAACCAACCAAACAAGCAAACAAAACCAAGCAACCCACAAGCCCCACCATGGAATGGAAACAAGAACACTTCGTAACAATACTTTTTAAAAGCATTTTTAATTTCACAGAATTATCAGTCTAAGGTCATATGTTTATATCCAGTGTACATTACTGATTTTAAATATCTAGGTGCCATACACTTTTGTTAACACTTATTTTTATTACATTTCTCAAAGGTATTTAGGAAAAGAGATTGCAACAAATGCAATTTCTATGACACAAAGTTAATGTTTTATACCTGTAACAAAATAGCTGGATCATATAAAGACACAAATGTTGAATCCTGATGCAAGATTAAAGGGTATGACACTTATTTGCAACCTCTACACAGAAAGAAAACTAAGAAAATTAGTTTTCTTTTAGTAAACAGCATTTAGTGTAATGACTTCTAGAGCACAAGGTTTGGAGACTATTATTTTCCTGGTCTTCCTACATGACCTTGTTTCTGAGAGTGATCATAATGTATCATTTCAAAGGAGCAAAAATTGGTTCCTGGTATATTCTGATCACTGCACATTGAGAGAAGTGGTGTAGGCAGTGTAACTCTACATGTTCAGTAGAAAGAAAGCAAACCTCATATATCATCTTCGCAAAAAGCCCCCAAACATAGTCTTCTTCAAGGATCCTCCAATGATTCAATGATCAAAATGATCACTGCAATATTGGCATTGCGATATTGTACTGTTAGTTATTAGCTGCTGGCTTTGGAGCAGTTATTTGCTGATGGTACCAGGCTTCTACAGGCTCTGGAGTCTGTAAATGAGCTTTGCTCTCATACTAACACAACACAGTTATGGTCCAGGCAGTTGTGTTACCTGTGTGGTTATGTGATAATGGCTTGGCATATGGATACATTCTTTTGATCCTAATTCCATGTCCTGATGTCCTGTCTTTTCACTGTAACCAAGAAAGTACATTTGAAATTATACTTCCTTTCTGGAAAAAAAAAAAAAAAAAGCATAGTACTTATATGTTGGTTAGATCTGTTTAATAGCCTAGGAGACGCAATAAATTTAGTTGTTACTAGAAGCATAAATTCAAAGCATTACACAATCTGGTTTTGTTTATTTAATCCTATCATTTTAATCTGTACACTCATGGGAGATGATGTCCATGAAATTTAATGAAATCCTGATCTTGTTAGTGTCAAAGGAATTTTTCAACTATTTTTTTTTTCTTTTCTTCAAGAAATTAACATCCATTATTCAGGACTTCTGTGGATTCAGATTTCCCTCTCTTTTTATCCATTCAAAAAATTATTGCTCAAGAAATGGCTCCTCTACAAATTTTTATTCACAGATTGAGAAGATTACTTCTTCCTTAATGGTTGCTCTGTAACAATTTATACTTCTATGGTCATTCTTTTCCACATCTCTCAAAAACATTTTGAAAAAAAACAAGGCTCTGAAACAGTAACTGCATAAGAAAAAGACATCCTCAAAAAAAGTTACTTTTAAACCATGAGATCTGTGGTTATCATCTAACTGGTGTTGATAAATAGTTCAACTCTTGCACTTAAGAAGCAGGTGTAAAATTGGAGTCTTGACAATATTTCAATGATATGCTAAAAAGTTAATTCTTGAGACATTCAAAACATAAGCAGGTGGACATTGAAAGTAGTAGTGTTTCTCCCATCTCTAGTCCCTTTTTAGAGTTGTGTTACAAAGAAAATGTGAATCCTAGGGGCAAGTGAGCTGTATGTATGATATTATTTGTTGCAATAACAATGCTAAAAAGCATCAGACTGGGCAGCTACCTGGCCCCTTGCAGAACCATGTCACATCATTGCAACTAACGATTTATCCAGTCTTTGCTAGCAAGCACTAGCATCTGCAGTGATATTGCCTTGACCAAACGCCCTTAAGGAGCTTATTTCTGCAACAAATTGATCTTTAAGTTAATACCTTTTTTTTATTTACTGCCACCACTTTTCTGTTCTTTGCTTTTGGCCAATGACCAATCCTTATCATTTTCTAGACTAAATAAATCCCTTCTTTCCTTTATATACTATTACCCTGAAGGTACTTGAAGAGACTGATCATATCCCTACAGTTTTCAGTTTGGTAGATGGCACTAGTTCATTTAGTGTACCTTCATATCGTTTGTTTTCGAGTTGTTTTATGTAATTTTTTTATTGATCCTTGTATTCCTGTAGTTTGTTCTATGTGGCTCATTAGCTGTGAGAAATAGCATTGCAGATACTGGACAACAGACTCGTGGTGAGGACATGTAGCTTCCCTGCCCAAAGTGGGGCAGTAAAAGTGCTTTTGTTAATGTGGAGTGTGATTGCTATCCTGGAGGTGCTAGTATCATAAGAAATGGATCCTTGGGGTATGCCACAAAATACAGTCCTTAATGATGGGAGAGGCACAAAACAAAGCAACACCTGAGGCTCCATTTAGAACTTGAGAATTGTTTTGTGAGCTTTGCTGTGGTCTACACTGGGGGATGAAATGAAAGCTATCCCATAGATAGCACAGAGGTATTGAGGAAAAGCAAGGCAGAGGTTCAGTCAGGATGCTCATATTACAAAATGCCAGACAGTTTTTGTCTGCAGATTCAGACTGGTATCAGGCTGTAATATTTCATCTTCTTTTTAATTCTGTCCTGATACTCTTCCATTACAGCTAAATATGCATCTAATTGTACACCTACCCTTATGGTAAGTCAGGGTAATAATTTCTAGCTGGTCTTCTTCTGAGGGTATAAATTTGTGTCTCTTAGCAGCACGTCATGTTTTAGCATTCCTTCAATGATGAGGCTTTTGCTGCTTCTAAAAGTGAATGGGCCTAAAGAAACCAGGTCTGATATACTTCATGCTCCCCTCAGCTGATAGCTTTATAGGTACCCTGAGAATGAGATTGATAAGTTTACACCTTCTCCGGGTATGTACATGTTTATAGACATGCTCTCCTCACATATCATTGGAATATAGACAGTGGTGAAATTACTTCCAACATATCTTAGAAATCTCAGATGCAGTGCAATATAGATTCTGCAGTGCAAAGTAGATTTTGTTTCTTTATGTGCTTTTTTTGGTTTGTTTTGTTTTCTTTCTCTAAGTGCGTGCAGCTGAGGTGTTGACTACAATGATGTTTTGTACACGTGTGAATATTTACATCTAAACACAAAATCTCCCAAGTTTCAAGGGAGATGTAAGACTTTCATGGTAGTATTACAAAGAGAACAGGTAGCAGAAATCTTGTATCAGCTGCCACACTTTGTAATGCTGCTTTCACCTTGTATTAATTTCTAACAGTTGGCTGCACCTGCACCCACCCCAAGGGTCTGGTCCCATGCCAAGTAGTGCAGAACGACTCATGTGCAGCACATCACTCATGGCTAACTCCTCTCAGACCAGACTTGCTGCATAGCACACAGTTCTGGCTTCTGTAATGCCTATGTCACCCTAAGACAAAGCAATAATTTTTTGTGTGCTTTCTCAGTTCAGGGTGTCTGATATACTATAGAGAGTGTACTGCAGTCCTCAACATGAGAATTTTAAAGCACAAAAGAGGGTGTGAGGGTGGCCTTTCCTTTGGTGAGATCTGAGGGCAGGCAGGAATGTTTGCAGGTGTACAACCTGTGGAAAGTGGACTGTGCAGGATGTACTCATGCCTATACAAATGATCACTGGACCAAGCTCTCCTTGGAGCCATACACAGATTTTCTTTTGGAAACAATTAATTGGTTTAGAGAGATTTATGTAGGAATGAAGACATGAAGAGTAAACTGGGAAACAAAGCTGTTTAGCTTACATAAAAGTATGTGTTGAGCTGTTTGAGATGTTAGTTTTTTGCTCTTTATCTCATAAAATTGTATTCCATAATTTTCTTATTTGTAGATTGGGTTGCAGAACATAATTTCACATGTATCAAATTATATTACCAGGCATATAAGACAACAATGTATTTTGTCCTGGCTATCTCTGAGCAGTGATATTTACTGATTGAACACCCTTGTTCAAATGAAGTATCTATTACTTTAACAATAGATACAAAATTCCAGAGAAAAATAATATTTTAAACAAAAAAGTGATCTATGTGTGGGTGTGCCTCACTCAGCAGTTATGGCAACTCAAACAATTTAAGATATGCTTCTTCCTACTCTAGTGTGTCAGCCTAGTTCTTTTGAAGAATATCCATTCTCTGCAGAAGAAGCACATATCATTAATCTCACCACAGTTCTTGCATTTTTATGTATTTTGTATACAATTGCTCTCTTGATTTAAAATAAGTTTGCGAGGCTGGTATTAGGAAGAATTAAGTTGATAATTTCAGCATTGTCCCTTGCAGATCTTTATCTGCTTATTTTTGTATGCTTGATCTTGAACCATTCATTTGCTTTCTACTTGTAATGTAATTAATAGAGTAGAACTTGAGTGTGACAATTTAAATGTTATAAGGATATGTATATATTATTTATTGGTTTTTATTGCTTGCTAAAATAAATATATGCTGAAGTTTTGTGGGTTTTGTTGAGATTGGGTCTGGGGAAAAATACCTTAAACATGTAATTTCTATTTAACTATAAGAATTATACCATGGGCAAAGAGAATCTTATATTAGAATATTTCTAACTGCACATTCTCCCACTACGTACTCATCTCTCCTGTGCAGTGTCTAAAGAAACTCTCCATAACAAAAGTTGTCAGGCATGACAAAAAATTATGAAAATAACAAAGGTAAAAGATGACCACAGTCTAAGAGAACAACTTTTACAAGCTCCATGGGTTCTTCTAGTTCATCAGACATACCTGAGGTAAAGGAACAAGGTCCTGCATCAGTTTGTCTCACAAGTATCAGTCCAGTGTTGCAGGCCAGAAAAAAACTTAATGGACGAATGCAATGCCAAGCTAACTTCCAACTTGAGGCCAGCAGAACAGCACTGCACCTTCTCATACGTCTGCATTTTGAAATAGATGTTGAAAATTTCATCTACTGATCAATTGCCTTTTTTGTCTTTAGAGGTTTTTTATCTAGCTGTTATGAATTTCATTCCCTTCCTCATTGCCCAGTAATACATATATCCATGTTGCAAATCCATCAGTGTCAGTTCAATCATAGTATGCAAATTTGGTATAAATTTGGGATGATGTAGAGATACATTCCTCAATAGAGAAACGTGCACTCAGTGATAACAGTTGAAGGCTTGCTTAGACAACAAAGATAGAATATAACTTGGGATTTATCCTGAAAATATTGAAGTTGTTTAGGATAATAGAATCATTAAGATTGGAAAAGTTCTTCAAGATTATTGAGTCCAACCTTTGACTGAACACCATCATGCTAACTAGACCACAGCACTAAATGCCACCACTTCTCTGGACAGCCCATCCCAATGCTTAACCATCCTATCAGTGAAGAATTTTTTTCCTGATTTCCAGCCTGAACCTCCCCTGGCTCAGCTTGAGACCATTTCCTCTTGTCCTGTCATTAGTTGCATGGGAGAAGAGGTTGACCCCCACCTGGCCACAACATCCTTTCAGGTAGTTGTAGAGAGAGATAACGTTTCCCCTGAGGCTTCTTTTGTCCAGCATAAACAACCCCAGCTCCCACAGCTGCTCCTCATGTGGCTTACTCTCTAGACCCTTCAGCAGCTATGTTGCCCTTCTCTGGACACACTCCAGTACCTCACTGGATTTTCTGTAGTGACAGGCTCAGAACTGGACACAGTACTCAAGGTGTGGCCTCATCAGTGCTAAGTGCAGAGGGACACACTATTTTTAATACAGATTAGGATGCCACTGGCTTTCTTGGCCACCTGGGCACACTGCTGGCTCATAACCAGCTGGTCATAACAGTATCTCTTTAAAAAAAAAAAAAAAATTATATTGGCTTTTATTATCCATGAAAAATGACTGAAAAATTGGGAAAAAAACCCCAAAAACCAAAAGAGAGTTGTACCAGACTGTAGAAAAATATTGGAAATATTGGAAAGGAAGGTATCATTAGGATCAACATAGCACAGTTAAAAATACTCTCTCCTGAGAACAAAAATAGTGGGGTTTATTTTTCTTCTACACTATTCTTTTCCATTATTTTTCTTCTCCCTGAGAGCCATCTTTTCTTATTCCTCAGAAAAATTTCTTGTTCTTACTTTCTGCTAACTACAGAAGTCAAAAGTAATGATGACTTTAAAGTTTTATATAATGGTTTCAAGCTCAACAGATCCAATAAATTAATGAGTACTATGGATCTCCTCTCTTTGACTTACTGTCTAAAGCCACCTTCAGATACAAAAAGAAAGGTTTTGCTTCCTAACTGGAAAGATTCTTTTAAAACTAGAAAGAATAGAAGGATGATAAGTAATTCTGAACCTTTTAAGTAAATGACAAAACTTTCAATTGACATCAGCAAAGGCCAGGTTCACCCTTCATACTTTGTGAGGTTTGAACAAAGCATGAAGATAACAAGCTACAGGAAACAGGCCAGGTCTGCCTCCTTGGTTCTATTTGTTGTCCATGCAATCCCATGTCACAGTTGGACAACTGCAACTATAGCTGCTATGTTTTCCTAGCCATTATAAATCTGTAGTGGAAATCCTGATTCAGCAGTGCTTTAGCACTTATGACTGTCTCTCTCTTTCTCACTGACTTGGAATTTTTATACGTTTCTCATTGTGACTTGGAATTTGAGATGTGCAGAAAGACGAACACATCATTACTGTATCCTGAGGGATTTTTCACATCACTGTATTCTAAGTTGCTTAACTAGAAGGTGGGGTTTTTTTTCTTCTTAAAAAAGAAGAAGAAAGAGAAGAATGAAGTGTAAGCAGAGGAAGTCTGTCGCATCTCTACTGACATATCTATACTTGCAGCCTTTAAAACTGGAGACTTAAATGTGCTTTCAAGGGAATTGTAGAGGTTTTACACCCAAGAGACAAGACAGTACTGTAAGACAAATAAAACAGGGTGAAAGTCATCTTTGGACTAAGTATTCCATGAACTCAGGAGAGTTACATCTGTCCTTATCACAAGGCTTAAACACAAAAGCAAATTATAATCACAGAACTGTAAATATATATAGTACTTTAGTCACAAATAGTAAGTCAAGGTTACCTTCTCCAGTCAATTTTTTTATGTATCAAGAGACCTAATTACAAAAGTGACTGTTTCCCCTTCAGCTGACTAAAAGCAGCACAAAACTATCCACTTCCCACTTCTACTGTTCATTCCTTGTCCTTCTTCACAATCAACTCAGCTTAGTGGAAAAAGGAATTCTTTAAAATGCTTCCAACATTTACAAGATAAAGGGAGATACACTACTTTTGGATATATAAAATTATATCTATTTTTACATACTTTGATTTGTCTATTTTGAAAATTAATTAAATCATTAATCTCTCCCTAGTACGGCTTTCAGATTACTATCCTTAGTTTATTTTTCAGGTAGTTGGCAATGAAGTTGCAATAAGAAGTCTGAGGGTAATTCAGGGCCTTGGGATGATTGGTTAAGTGATCAGAGTTCTCTTTCCTTCCAGTTGCAGGCAATGATGAAGGAAGAAATATCAAGAGGCAGCAGATCAGTACCTGGCTCTGAATGTGGTGTCACTGGCATAATTTCGTGGCTTTTGATCATCATCCATCAGTCTGTATGACACCAGGCCTGCTGGTGACAGATGGGGTACATTTGCCTCAAAGAGGCAAAAGGATCTTTACACAGGAGGTGGCAGGGTGCATTGAAAGACCTTTAAATGAGATTTGAAGAGGGAGAGGGATAAAACTGGGCTAAAGATAACCCAGTGTTTGAGGGACAGTGTGCTAGTGAGGTCTTTCTATCTGTGGACACACCTTGGTGGAGATAGGGGATGCAGTGACAAAGATTCAAGGATTCTTGATGGGGCCTGTTCTGTAGTTCTGTTTAATATCTTTATCAGATGAGGGGATGGAGTACACCCTCTGTAAGGTTGCAGATGACACCCAGCTGGCAGGAAGTATTGATCTGCTGGAGCACTTGAAGGAAGTGAATAGGCTGGATCAATGGGCCAAGGTCGATTTTGTAAGGTTCAACAAGACCACGTGCCTGGTCCTGCACAGGAGCCATAATAGTGACCCCATGCAATGCTATAGGCTTGGGGAAGAGCGGCTGGAAAGCTGCCCAGCAGGGAAGGACCTGGCAGTACTGCAATGGCTGCTAAACATGAATCAGCAGCATGCCCAGGTGACCAAGAATGCCAATGGCATACTGGCTTGTATCAGCAACAGTGTGGCCAGCAGGACCAGAGCAAGGATTGTTCCCCTGTACTCAGCACTGGTGAGGTCACGTGTCAAATCCTGTGTTAAGTTTTGGGCTCCTCACTATAAGAAGGACATTGAGGTGCTGGAGTGTATCCAGAGAAGGATAGTGAAGCTGATGAAAGGTCTGGAGCACAGTCTTGGGTTTTTTTTAGTCTGCAGAAAAGGAGGCTCAGGGGAGACCTTATCACTCTCTAGCACTACCTGAAAGAAGGTCGTTGACAGGTGGACATCAGTCTCTTCTCCCAGTGAAGCCCAAAAAGGTCTAATAAAACTGTTTAGAGACAGTTTTAAGCCTTTAAACAGCAAAGGTATTTATTGCAACATTGGGGAACCCCCAGCTCGCACTGGACAAAGAGTTCCGAGTTGTTAGTACAAAGCTAGGTAATTTATTCAATTTTCAGGAGAACATCTTTACATACATATTCATATGATTGCAACATGTAGTTATAATATTCATAATAGGCGGAGTCAGGGCGGAGTCTGGGCAGAGTCGTCCTTTTGGGGAGATGTTTCAGGGTCTTATGGGGGTCTCTGGATGAAGTAAGAGGTCTCCCTCAGGCCTGAACTTTTTACCTTTCTTGATTTTGCTGACTCCACGATGGTGTTTCAAGACAATGTTGGACTGAAGCCCTTACTTTCGCCCCTTTTCTGTTAGTTTTCTACTTTTTGTTCTTTTAGGTGTATTCTGTGTGTTTCTTATCTGCTAGGTCTCTACTTTCTGTCCTTTTATGTTGCTGTTTATGCATTCTTTTGGTGCATGGTCAGTTTTAAGGATTAAGAGCAGGATCTTCATTCTGAATTAACTCAAACAGGAGTTAACTTCTTCAGGGCCTTGCTCTGTTTCACAAGGTAACAAGGAACAGGACAAGAAGGAATGACCTTAAATTGTGCCAGGAGAGGTTTAGATTGAATTGAATAATGCAGAAATTATGTGATATTAATATGATACTAATGATAAGCACAGCTTTTTGAATGAAGTAAGGCTGAAATAACATCTTTACTATCATCAGCACATTTGCAATTTAAATACTGGACTTTTTTTACTTCATATAATTCATGTTGATCTACTTCCTCATTTCATAATACCACCTGTGAGTGGAATCAGATTTATCAAAAGAAGTGTACTGTATACTTCCCGGAATGTGCTTTCATTAGATCCGTACTTATTTTATGGACCACATTTCACTGTGCCTTGTGATACATGGAATTTTACTTTAGGAATGTGAGAATCTTAAAGTTCAGAGCAAATCTTGCTGGCTGTATTTGAGAAATGCAACAATGATTGCGACTGAATTGGGACTGAATGGTGCCTGGAAAAATCCTATGGATTTGTTATAGCAAGGCTATAAAAATAGAATGTAAAATCTATTTGTCTTCAAGATATTCAATAAAGCTGTAAAGTTAAAGGTATATTTTGAAGTGCTATAGACTAAAATGCCAAAACAGCATGCCAGGTGTTTTTTTTTTTTAAATATAATCAGTAGAGTGTCAAATTTATAAATATGTTTGCAGAGGTTTTCAGTGATTAACAGTGGTATACTGACTAATGTCTTCTTGGCTGTTTCAGGTGCATCTTTGTATCTAGTGCATGCCACTATTTTTATCTGTATGAAAATATAGCTCTGAAGGCCCAAACAGACATAACTGAACAACTCCTTTAAAGTTGATATGAATTAAGTGTGAAAGCATTTGAGGGCTGATCAAGCCTTAAGGCTCTTGCTTGGAATTCTCAAAGAAAGTTAAGGTTGAAGTTGTTGAGCTTGATGAGACTTCAGTAGTATATGAAAATTATAATGTGATGCTAGACTTAACTCTTTTTACTTCATCAGAATCCCTAGATTCAGTATTTGATAATGTTTATCATAATTAAACAGAACTTTAAGTAGTCTTTCTCACTCCCCATACTATAAGTGTTAACCAGCTGTAAGTTTAAAAAAATGGCTTTGTGGGAGTTAATTGCTTCTTATAGCAATAAGAGGATAAACATGAAAATCTAATCCCATGTGCCCTGAAATATACGTCTTTGTGCATATAGTGACTATAGGAGAGAAGTTATTGTATGTTTTTTAATTTGATATCACCATGATTGGGAAAAAGGATAGGGAAACAGCTATTTTTACTCTTGTTTTCCACAGAAGCACTTAGTTCAATTACACCCCCTCATCACACCCACAAACACGCACTTGTTATATAATGCTTTATTGTTTAATCATTCATTTAACAAAGGTTTTAAGGCAAGAAGCTTAATTTATCAATTGTGTAGGATTGTCCTCCTCCTCCTTTCTTCTCTAAAGTAGGATTTGGTACTTCTTGTGCAGTGATGTGAGGGCAAAAACTGAAGTGTTGCTTTGTGTATTTCCTTAGGCTCATTTTGGGGGTTTATTTTTTCTTTTTGTTTGGTTTGTTTTTTTGCTGGTTTTGGTTTTGGGTTTGGTTTTTTTTTTTTTAATAATTAGAAACATAATCCTTTAGAGGGCTCTCTGGTGAAATACTGTTACCTCTTTTCCTGTGGAAATGCGCCAAACTGATTACATAAAGATTAATTTCAATTTCATTGCTCTAAGAAGTATCTAAAGGACAGTAGTCAGATTAATATGAAATAAAAAATGGGAAGTAGGTAACAAATAAAAGGATATACAATCTAAACAAAATCTAAAAAGTTAAAATATGTATATGCTCCAAATTTCCCAAGGGTTTTTACTTGTGTATTTTTAGTTTTCTGAAGTTGCAGAGAAAATAAATGATGTGGAAATGCACAGTACTGAGGATAAAAAAATGCTGGTCTTGAAAGTTTCAATCAAAAGTAAGAAGAGCAGGTTTATTTGAAAAGTAGATAGAAGTGCTCAAAATTTCCTACAGCATTTCATGAACTTTGCTCTGGTGGTCTTGCTTTCAATTTCAAACATATATTTTTTCTCATAGCCACCTGTTGAGGAAAAAAGCTCACAGTAGTTCACTTAACAGGTTTGTAAGGGTGTTTTTTCTTTCCACAGGCTATCAACACCTCACTATACTCTTCAGCATTTCACACATAAATTTTGCTTTCTCTGCTGTGTCTTCTCACACATTCACACTGATTTGCTCTCTCAAGCTCTCAATTTTCCAGAATTCTGAGGCATCTTACCTAAAAATATGGGTCTACACCAGATCCTTTCCACTGCTTACGATGAATACCTGATGACCTCCTAATTTATTTGTCAAAAACAAGAACCTAAAATTAAATTGTGATCAAGGTTCTGTTGCCCAAAATTTTGTGTGCTTCTGTGCCTTTCTTTTTTTTTACTGCTGAGCTGTGTAGTAAATGTTATACACAAATAATCCTTTTACTAATGCTTATGAAACCACTGTATTCTCTATCATATGTCCACATATAAACAAATATTATCTGCACACAAAAAGTTCTGCAGCACGGTTCATACCTGTGTTATTTGGGACTGTGTCCCTCCAGAGCAGACTGGCTCTGTCTACTCCACACAAGTGTCGAGATGTGGGTTCCCTTGGAGACCCAGCTGATACTTCTGTACCATTAGTAACAACAGCTCAGGACATTTTGAACTGATCTGAAGGCTGTGCTGCAAACCATCAAAGCACTGTTTTTGTAGCATGAAACAAAGGATTCATATTGTGTTTCAAGTTGGGCATACTTCAAGAACATCAAGGCTTTTTTAGAATACCAGTGTTAGCGTGCTGGGGAAGTGCTGACAGGGAGAAGCACAGTGTGCAGCTGTGGTGACATCCATGCTTAGTTTGTAGAAGAGTCCCTGACATGAATGACCCTGTGTGTTGAGCTGGGATTGAGTCCTGGTTAGAATCTGCAGATGTTAGAATGCTGCAGATGTTTCTGCAGTTGCAATGGCTAGTGCTCCAGTTTTCTCCCTAGTCTCCTTTATTTAACAGCACAGATATACTCTGTGTTTATTTCTTCCTATCTGTGTATTCCTATAATAATGCTAAACAGTTGCATTGCTGCTATGGAGGCTGATTCAATCTTTGGCATTTAACTGACTTCTTTCTGCATTCTGTAGGAAGATATAAATACACACACACACACACACACATACACACATAGTTTCAGATAAAATTGTTTTCAGTGTTTTCAGATATTTTTTCAGTGAAATACAAAAAAAAATAGCCTCATATACTCAGCATTTAGAACTATATCAGCATTTCTTTGTAGTAGTTACTCTTTTTTTTTTTTTTTCCTTTCATATAACATTTCTGCCACCAGCCCCAGAAACTTTTGAAGTATTTGCCTAACCCTGGAATATTTGTTTGTACTGTTTCCTGACTTTGGTCATCACATTTTATAAATCATAAAGGAGATACTTTACAAACCACAAAGCAAACCACAGTACTGGGTTTGTCTTGTCAAAAAGAGCCTTAATGCTCTAACACTTTTTCCTTTATAAGCAATGTCCCTATTGCACTGCAGATGCCAAAAGCATCACATGCTTCCTTTTCTCAATCTCTTTAGTAGGCCCTAAATTTCAGTTGTGATTTATAGCCTCTCCGTAACTAGTTTCTAGCTTCATACTCAGCAGTATCATGGTCTTCAAGTTGCTGACCTGCTCAGCAAGCAGTTTAGGTGAAAATTGTGGCAGCTGGCTGGTTTCCAAGCATGCCTGTACTTCCATTATTCTGGAACCCCAGGGTTCAGTTATTTCAAACCAAAGTAACTTTTCAAAAAAACTTAAATAATAATTACAGAGAAAAAAAAAGAAGAAAGAAAAGAATGAGCAAGTATATTTCAGAAAAAAAAAAAAAAGAAAAGCAAAAAACAGAAAACCAACCCAGTGAACTCTGAAGTACTTTGACCAGTATTTGGAGTGCTGGTCATTGAAGCAGTATTTATGCTTTCTATCCTTGTATTGTATCATTTATGTCAAAGCTGACTCAAAGGAAAATGAATGTGAAGATTCTTTCTATTTTTGAAAAGCCAACTGTGCCATTCAACGTTTTGATCTTTCTTTTTTTAGTATTAATGTAATTTATAAAACAGCGGTTTTCAAATACTAGTTTACAACTCCATTACAGGGAGAAGAAAAACTAAAGAAAAATGCCTTCCTTTCATTACTGCTGTTTGATTTGCTTTACCTGATCAGGGCCTAAAGCTGAAATCTAAAACAGATTGCCCTGATGTGCTGAGTTTAGACTCCTTGAAAGAAATGGCATGCATAAAAGTGCCTGTTATTTCCTCAATGTTTACTTTATTACTTCACTTTTTGAATATCTCTACCTGGCTGGCTTTAGAAAAAACCCTCTGCAAGGTATTAATACTGCACGTGATTTTGTAAAGGATCTTAGTACTGAGATGTCTGAGACATAACAGATTTTACGAAGTGCAAGGAATCTCAAACAGATTCCTTTTTAATGCCATAAAAAGTATTAGGTAGGTTCAATATTCAATGCTGACTTGTTTTGTGGTAGGTCTTTGCTGCTGCAAGAGATTTGGAAGATTTTCTTCTGAACTGTGGGCGTCCACCTCCAGTCACTCTCTGTATTGTCAGTCGAGATAAACAGGCCCTTTTTAAGGAAAAATTCATGTGATTTGTTTTAGGTATTCATTTCAATATGAGATGAATCACATCTAGGAGTTTTCTGTTCCTCTGAAATGACCTAACTTCTTCCCAGATACAGACACCTCTGTAGCATAGATATGTGAAGTTATTTGACAGAAATCATACCTCTTCAGTTTACTAAAGCCTTACATTTATCAGTGAAAAATGATGTTTAATCTGTGAAGCAACAGTGGTATGGATTTAACATTCAAATGGCATTGAATTTCTCAGCAAAGTTACTGAAAGCACCAAAAATAATCCACAGTTTTAACCTTACTTAAAAGATTTGTGCAAGTAGTTTTTTTAGGTGATAGCAACCAAGCCATGATTAATATTTACTAGCCACAGTTGCAGCAACTTCAACAAAACTATCTTTTTACTACCAAATCCAAAAATTTAGTAACTTCATACCAGGTCACATTACCTAGATTTCCTTCATGAGTCTTTCCTTCCCAAAAGCCACAGTAGCAAACATTGCTTGCTTCTTGTTCTTGTTCTTTACTGCAATACACAATCTTTCCCATAGTTGAATGAAGCAGACCAGTCTTGCCCGTAAGGGAAATAGTCATCTTCTGGTGGTTTCTTCTTGCCAGTCTCTCCCTCTTTTCTTTTTTTTTTTTTTTTTAATGTTTTTTTTGGTGGGGAGGGTTGTTTGTGTTTGATTGTGATTTTTTTTTTCCCTTAACCGTGTCCTTTTAATCAAGTCATTTTTCTCCATTCCGCAAAGGAAAAGTAAATACATTAAAAGACTTTTTATGTAAAGCCATGTGCTTAATTTAGGGCTCTTCTGTGAACTTTCACCACAGGAATCAGAGACCACCAGAGATTATAGGATTTGTAAAACTCAAAAGCATGAACTCAAGGGTTGCCCGACCAATCCTTTTGTATCAGAAAACTTCCTACTTACGAATCCACTCCTTGGAATTTTATTTGTCTTTAACTGTGTATTTACTGGCTGACACTATATTTGAAAAGATTTTTTAATGGAGAGATTTATTTGTTTGAAGGTTTTGTTGTGGGTTGTTTCTTTTTTTCACAGGGAGTAAGAAAACATTGATTATTGCCCTGCAAAATAATACTTGCAAATGTTAGCATATAAACTGCAATATATGATCAGCAGGTTCAGATAAGTAAAGTTCTGATCTGATAGCTGATAAATGTATATACTGTAAGCTTCTGTTTTATTTCTAAATATCAGCATGAATCTTGTTAGAGATTCAACCCAAACTGTTTGCCTGAAATGAGTCAAGCTAAGTCTTTCATGTAAGAAATCAGCTATGACTGTAGGGAGTTTACTTGATTACTTTGTGAGCAGACACAATGAAAACAGACAATTTTTTTTCTATGAAATCAAGAAGTTATAATCAAACAGTTAAGCCTGTGATGTGTGGCAAATCCTGGACTATGTTTTTTCTGGACTGGGATCACATTTGAGGCAGCAGCAGACTTCTCCATGGCTGTTTGAATTAGATGAATGCAGCTCGAGGGCATGGCAGTGGAATTGGCTTCCATCGTTTACACAGTTATATAATGTATTTGGAATGGAAAAAGGATGCTTCTCCATTAGAGAATCCAGAAAGCTGTGTCCCTTACTGAACCCAGTGTTTAATATGCAGGAGAGAGCACTGAGCGGGGGAAGGCAGAGAGAGAGTGAGCTGAACATAGGGCTCTTACACAGCTTCATAGCAGTTTGGGTGTTTGTTGTTTCATTGGTTTTTGTAGGGTTTGTTTTTGGTTTTGTTTTTTTTTTTCTTTTCCTATGCTGTGTCTAAGCATACTAAATGCTTCTTTTGCTCTTCCTTGTTAGTTCTGTAAGTTCTTCAAATGCTGTACTATGCATTATGCCTTACACTGAGCGGGAAAGTGTGAAGGTCAGCTGGTAGTATGGCATCTCTTTAGCGGAAAGGTTTCACCCTCTAGTATTCTTTACATATGGTCTTTTCAGTTATAGCAGTACTTTGTATTTCAGTTTTTACTTGAATGGATGGTCTGTTTCTGAGGGACATTGTTTCTTTTTGTTGCTTGGTTAAGAAATCTTTTTTTTTCTTCACTGTGCTTGTGTAGGTCATGTGAATTGTGGCCAGAAGTTTTCCTTGGAAGCCTTGGCTTGAATTTATTTGACTGAGGGGCCCAGGCACTGTTCTGTAAAAAATGCCTTTATGAAAGGCTCATTGTTGAAATTTTGGAACAGAGGAGAATATATTAGTGCAATCCTAAAAGTGACTGTAAAAATGACAGTATAGCACTATGTACTTGTGTTACCTTTACTCTTTCTCAGATGGGCTCAATTACCAGCCAAAAAATAATTAAACAAATTTTTTTCCAAATGCCAGGTCAACAAAATCAGCCTAGAATCAGGCAGCCAAGCTAATGTGTGTTTCCTGATGATACATACTTTGTGCCCGTAACATAATGAAAATCTTTGTTCCTGTTTGAATTTGAAAATAAATCATGCTCATTTGCTTCTATGTAAACAGTAAGAGAGGCAAACTCACTTTTCCACAGTAAGAAACGAGCTTGGGAAGTAAAACAGTAGTCATTAATAAGATCCATGTTTGCCCTTGTCATTGGTTTGACCTTTTATCCACTTAGAGTCGATGTTCCTGGTGTGCCTTGTAAAATAATTTTAATTCACAAGACACACATAAAATCTGATGACTGTTAGATATTGAAGAAGATCAAGCATTTGCACTTATTATTTTGATCTATTAGCTGTCAATGATGTACAGGTGTCTTGAATAGATATAGGTACATTTTATAATAGTAGTTCTAAAGAATGCCTATAAATGTTCTGCCCATAAATCACCTGCTGTACCACAGCCGCATCAAAGCAGCATGATCTGGAGGATACAAAATCAAAAAGGTTTTGAAAGTGAATACAAATAATGCACTTTAGAAGGCCAATTTGTTCTTAATTTCTTATAATTTATTTTGCTGATAGGATATTAATATTGCCAAGTCTGAGATACATTGTCTTTCTCTTACTTTAATTTTTGGTATTCTAATACTTATAGTGCATTTTGTATGATTAAATAAAAATATGACATTGATTTAAAGTGCTGGAAACGAAGAATTTTAGTATAGGTGAATTCAACATATTACATTTTTTTGCAGCATGTCAGCATTAATAGGAACTCTAGTTTATAACAACATGAATAGTTACATCCATGCATTATCCATTAAGAAGTTTTAATAAATCAAAAAATCCAGGTCAATCAACAGCAAAATTGCAAATAATTATAACTTTCAAATACTTAAATTAGTAGAATGAATATTAATAGTTAAATCAAATTACACTGCAATATACAGTTTCTCAGTACAAAGCACAACAGAAGAATCTGCTTTCATTTGTAAAGATTCAAAATGCTGGATTTTTTTTAATCTTGAAAGAAAGTTTTAGCATAGTTAGTATGAAGTAGCTGGACTGCTAAGTAACTATTATAGTTCTACTTGCCCTGAATTTTCAGTTCATAGTTTTGATCTTCAGAGCTAAAATTTCTTCTTAGGTTAAGCACTTTTTACATATGTAGTAAAAAAGAGTGCCATTAATTTATTGTAAATGTCTATTTCTAAACAGATACTAACTGGGTATTAAAAATAGGCTCAGAGACAGCATTCTTTATATAATTTCTAGTTTTACAGAAATTTAGTTTATGCAGAAATACTTCTGTGTTAATAGTATGGAAGGGTTATTTACTGATTTTATATCAGCATATTAATAATTAAATGATTCATTATGTACATCTCTTAACACTTAATACCAATATATATACTCTGTACATCCACCTGGCATTATTAGTAATAAGTAAATTAATGTAAATTCAGCATAAAAGAAATAATAAATCTGTCAGCTATGGACTGCATAGTATTCCTGTATCACTTACCTTTCACCACAGATTTCAAACACAGGGTTATACCAGATGTAACAAAGTTTATTTTTAATGGGTACTCAGTTTTTTTTAGCATAGATCTAATAACAGTTTTGATTGAGCCGTACATATATATAATCACTAAATTCTTAAACAGACATGAGTATGAATTAGCCAAAGAACATTCTTGATGTATATATATATACATAAGGATATAGGTATGGATATGGATACATAAACGCACACATACACCTACACACATATGCACAAAGCAATGTATATATACAGTAACTAAGAATAATCCTCATATCTTAGAAACAGATTTTTTTTTGTTTGTTCTGAAGAGCTTCTATTGTTAAAAAAGCCACCATGACAACAGCAAACGAAAAGGATATGTTAAGCAAGCAAAGGAGTGAAATTGGAACAGAAGGAAATGAAATGGATTGCCAGTGATTACAGAGAAAGTCTTTGTCAATTTGGAAACTGGATCTCTGCTGTTTCAGTAAGAACCTTAACCTCACAATTTCTGTATTTATTTCTTTCACACATAAAAACAGTTCACCAAAAGTAAATCAGTTCAGTATGGAGTTTTCACTTAATTGAATTAGATTAAATCATGAGATCTTAGTTGTTGGTTTTTTTTTTTTTTTCTGAGTGCTTGCTCATTTTCTCTTCAGAAAAAAAAAAAAAAAAGCAGAAAACCTCCTCCATACCCAAAAAATGTGTATTCTAATTTTTAATGTCCCTTGGCCTAAAATGGGAAATATATCAGTCAATAACATAGAGACTGGCACTGATGGATGGTACAGGTTGCCCATTGAGTTCACAATGAGTCAGAAGATGATTTGCTTTTAAGCAGAGATGCAGATCCAAGGCAATGACTGTACATACAAGACCAAAGTGATGATTTGTCTAAATCAGACCTTTATATAGCCAGCTGGTGACAGCTGGCACTGGCTGCAGTGAGATGGACCAACTGGATCATCCAGCAGCAGTGCCTCAGGTTTCAGGGGAACATGGACAAGCAACTTTAACTTGATCCCTGTGGCTGAGGTACCTTTTCAAGGTAGGATTCAGTACCTGTGGAACAAAAAATAAAATTCGAGTGATGTATTTTGAGGGGAAACATACATGCATCCAAAACAAAATGAATCTCACTTTTTTTTCCTCCAGACTGCTTTTTGTTTTCCCTAAATTTTATTGTAACTTCTTTTTTTTTTAATATTAGTGAAAAAAATCGAGGTCTCATCTGGTGTCAAATGTGTTTAAATGTTCCTAGATGTTTTTCTGTATCTAGAATGTGGTTTTCATAAATGAACCCAAACTTTGGTTAGACAGGAAAGACTTTCATGTAATTCAAGACTGATATAATAATTATCTTTATGTTCCTCTAGCCTTTTGTAGTTTGGACACCATGCTGCTTTTTGATAGGTATCTTCTCTGGCTTCAGTGCTGTAGTTTTAGCATGTCTTTGATGACTTAGTTCAGTTAACATTTTCCCAACTTATTTCAGCCTGTCTATTTTTATAACCTTTCAAGTCCCATTTGAGTTCTAACTTTGAGTTCTAACTGGAAATATATTAAATTGTTTTGGCACTGTTTCTTCAAAACTTTTTTTTCCCTTTAGGATTCAATTTTTCATGAAACCATCTTGGTTTGGGTGGGGGTGTTTTATTGGTTGTGTTGTTGTTTTTGTTTGTTTGTTTGTTTGTTTTCCAAATAATACACTATAACACCCTTTAAAGCAAACAGGATTAACATGATATAATGTGTTTCATGATAATTTGCAAAGGAGTTATTTAAAGACTATTCACAAACAGTTCTTTGCATCCATATAATTTACTCAGTACACTAATAGGTTTGTCATTTTTACCTGTGCAATAGTCGTACAAATGTTTTTATTGTATCCTCTAAACTGAATGGACTTTGCCTAGTGTCTAGCCTCAGTGCTGCAAGAACTTACCATTTTTTGTTATTGTTGGTTTCATTAGCTTTTAAATTGTTTTTTAGTCACCATTATTATGAATTAATGAATTCTTACTACTTTTTCTCAGACTAAACAACAAAATTTGAAAGAACGAAATCAGTTAGCATGCAAGATCAGGCAAGTGGAAAAAGTCTGTTCAGACATATAGATTTAATTATTTAAATACTTAAATAATAGATATTTATGTATGGTTATTTAATAATAAATCGTTTTAAAATATTCAATAAGCAATATATTACTATTAGTTTTTCATTCTAGATACTTGCTTAGTCTTCATCACCACGTTATGTAATCATCTAATTTATCTCTAATTTATTTCTCACATATTTTTTCACCAAGGTAAACCAAATTAATCTTGGTTATTTAATGCCATTTAAATTCCCTCACACTGAGCCCATATTATACATGACATGACAGCAAATTAGTGGTTTTCTGGGCTGTGGTTTTACCTGCTTCTGAGAGAAAGAAAAGGATAGTTTAATACTTCAAATCTAAAAAAAAAAACCAAACAGTTTTATTTTTATTAGTAGTATTTTCTACACTGTCTGTCTGAATCTACTAATAAAATTTTCCATTTTTCCGTCATTCCTATTTCTGTTTGTTCATATGTCATATTGGCATTATCTTTAGGGCATCTGTAAGCAACAACTTTATATGAATTCCTCATATTTTTATTTTAGTAGAATCTCTGTCCAAGTGACTACCACAGACTATCCTTACAGAATTTGGCTTAGGACTCATACAGAATCCTGGACAGTGAGCTCCTGGCAAAAAGTGGAAATCATGCAAACCTAATGGAAACAGAGACCGCAGAGCATACTTTTGCAGTTGTGTGTCCGCACACGCACAACCAATGTTCTTTCCTTTCCTGGATGCCCCATGTCAAAATAACTCAATATACTAAGGAAGAGGATCAAAGAAAGTAAATCACTGTCATTATAAGACAGTCTGTTGAATAAAAATATGGCTTATATCTAGAAAGCCTAAAAAGCTCACTGGTTCCTAGCAAAATAACAATTATGTTTTCTGAATGTCCAGGCTAGCTGTGTGCTTCTCCAAACAATTATGCACATACCACAGAACTTGAAGAAAGAGTATTTGTATACATTCTGGTATCTTGTTAGCAGACTGGACTCTAAAAATGTGTTTCTACCCAGTACATGCTGAATTATTCTGCAGATTAATTCTGTTCATAGGTTGTTGTAGGCTATTCATGATGTCATGAGCATGGTCATTCAAATACACTTATAAATTCTGACTTCAAAGAATACACATAAACTTCTTGACATGCAACACTAACTTGAAACACCCAACCTGAATATTAATGTCTGTACCAGGTGTTGTGAAATAAGTTGTTTTTTTTCTTATGAAAGCAATGAAACATGATTGTAGCTGACAGTTCTTATTGTCACTGATGTTCTTGAAATGTTATTCCCATAACAAAAGAGAAATTACAGTAATTTCTGGATCCAGAAAAATTATTAAAATAAACTGTAGTGGTAGTTTAAAGAAATCACACATGGGTGAAAATTGTAGTGTCTTGTTGTGGAATATGATAAAGTTTTGAACTGCTCATATCTTCATCCTTTAGTGCATTCAGATCTTCAAAATCCTTGAAGATTTTTGTTACTTTAATTTTAAATGCTATAAATATGGGACCTTCAGTTCTAAAACACTGAGTGCTCTCTTTAGCCCAGAGTGATTCCTTATGAATAATAATGACCTGATAGGAATGGAAGCTCTGGCAAATCCTTGATTAAAGCATGGTGAAGATCATGGGTATTAAACAGGACTTTAAGTAGGAGCCCCTCTGCATCTGACTGTGGTGCTGCTAAGAGCAGTGAAATACTGGGGTGTCTTGTGCCTATGCAGGAGTGGGGCCTGTGAATTTGAACAGGACATGCTCCATTAAAGCAAAACAATTCAAGACAAAATTTGAAGCATATTTATTAAAGCCTCTATTACTGGGCTTGGATTTAGGCTTGATCTAATTGTGAATTAAATTTTATTATAATGTGGATGAAATGTTTTGTTCCCTAATGTGGAGTGCAGTTGCAATCTCAAATCTAGCTTTAACAAAGCTTTTCAGCTCATTATTTCTAGCCACCTTTTGAGTAGTTACTTATTTTCTATAGAGCGAGGAACACTTGCACAGCAAGAATAAAGATGGAAGCAAACAAACAGGCCATCCAGAAAGTACCTATGCTGCCTTCCCAGCAGGATCTCAATAATGGTATTTGAATTCAGTGATTGAAGTAGTGAGATCTCCTAGCAAGGAACTTGTATGCACTTAGTCATTTACTTTTAAAAATCCATTTGTAATAAATTATTTCATGGCATTCTTTTAATTATTTATGATACCAAATGGTCATTCAACATTCTGACTCATGGCTTGATCCACTTACATAAACATAGCTATGTCCTGCGCAGCTTTCAAAGATGCTAGGCATTTTTGCTTTACTCAAGCCTGGTTTAAAATGCCACTTAAAATGCAGAGGCTGAAACTTGTTATCTGTTCTAAAATCTGAGCCATAATTTAAGACTGTAGCTTTGAAAGTCTTGTCTATATAATACATATGTATGTGTATAAAAGTAGATATGTTGCATTCAGAATGTTTGTTTTAAATAAATGCATAAATATTTTTATACTCTTCTAAGAAGTTTTTGTTTGTTTACTAATTATCCTTAAATATACTTACTTGATTAAAATTCTGTACCATGATTAAAATACGAAATAATATATTTATGACAAACTCTATACTGCTAGTCTAACCAGTGGAGTTGCATTTCAGATATTTATCTCCACTTCATAATTAAGCTATGGCTACCAGGACAGTCTTCTGCAGTAGGTAATAAACTTTCTAGTAAGTTGTGGTCTATTTTGAAGAAATTGTGCATTCAGAATGGAAATGAACCTGCTTGCAAACTCGAATGTATTCTGGGATAGGCAGATTTGAGGTGAAGAAACACAATTTTCCTGTTATGTAGAAAGCTAAGTGGCGCCATTAGAGTCTTCAAATATGACATTGACAATTGAGATGAGCATCTGGTAGCATTTGATAATGGTCTGCCACTGGAAATAAGGTAATAAATATCCCCATAATGGTTCATTGCCAACAGTACTCATTTATGAGTGAAACAAGATGACCATTTATTTTCCCAGTTGGGCAATGCTGCAGATTTGTGTTCTTTTCCTTTTGGTGAAGATCCGAGAGGGCTATTAAAGATATATTATTGCAAACTAAGTGCATTGCTTTCAAATACTCTGTGTGACAATTCCTTGTTGTAATTATGTTTTAATGTCAAACATTTTGCAGATATATTCATGTAGGAATATATCTGAACGTGCAGAATTCATCTCTTTCCTCCTTACTATAAAAACATGCTTTCTGTATTTGAAGAGTAAAAGCATAAATTTTCTCTTGTAGGCTGGGGAAAAGCTGTGAATTGTGCTATTTTAACAATGCAAAAATCAGCTTAAAGCTGATTCATATGCACTTAAAACAGCCTTTGTTTCTGCCACCTCTGAAATAGAAAATGCTCTAGGGCCTGAATTCACAACCAAGCTTATCCAAGGGAATTGGGCATACTTGCTGAAGTATGCACATTTAGGAACTATTCTTAATTATGAATGCAATGTTGTTTTTTGTTTTGTTTTCATCAGTGGTGGTGTGTTTTTTGATGTGGCAGAAATTCTGCGCTGTTTGGGCAAATATCTAGTGTGAGCCTAGGTTGGGATGCCATGCCTTTAGGCTTCTGGTATAAGTGCTGGAGAAAGAAGGCACACTTCTACATTGTGGGAGTAGCTGGGTTAGTGCTCAGCCTCCTTGTGTTGTCATAAGATTATGACAGCTTTGTAGTCTCATTGCCAGTGTGTCGAGAGGAAAAGCTAGGTAATTCCAGTTCTCTGTAAGAACATCTGTGGTGAAGTGCCAGCCAGGACTGAGACTGTGTCAGGAAAGACTAGCAAGTAGCGCCCATTTGTCAGTGCAGTAGTCTGGATTTGATGATTTAAAAGATCCCTTCTGCTGTGCTGTTCCTAGTTAAGGTACTGTGCAGACACTTGAGGACATTTTACAATCACTCAGAGTGTACTGCGCTTTGCTGAAAAAAAGTGTATTATGCTCCTGCTTTTTCAGTTAAAAAGGATCTTTCTCGGTTTCTAAGTGTGTATACATGGAGAGGGTAAAGGGTGAAGGACAGTAAGCTCGTTCATGATAAATGAGTTGCTGCAGCAAAAGACTGCATTGCTTACTATGTCTACTTGTTGTTAAGGAGAAATACAGTTGTAACAGCATTTCAGTTTCTGCATTACATGCATTTAAGTGCCTGTCCACTAAGGATGCCTGCTTCCACTGATTCAAGCAGGAAAGTTGGCATATTATTCCCCAGTGCTCTAAACTCAATGTTGGCTTCTATTAAATGCTGCCAGACAGGCAGAACAATATTTGAAACAAGACTGTTTGAACTAAAATGTAATTGCACTCATTTAAAGTCTTATTACAATGAAATCTGACTTTCTCCTTTTAATTTGACTTGTAGAAACCCCTCAAAAAATTACCTTTTGCTACAGGCTGTAAAATTAAATTCTGCACTAGGTAAGCATAATGAGAAAAGAAAGTTCTGACATGGCTGGAGATCATATCAGGTCTGGCTTGATTAATTATTTTCATACGATCAATCAGCACCTTATTTAGATAACTGGAGGCACTCACTAGTTAATTTGTGAGAGTAGAACAATGAGGGCAAGCATTTATATGGTCAGTCAATACTCCAATTAGTGTTAGAAAGCCAAATGCAGGCTTGAAAATAGCTAGTAGAAGAAAAGGGACTGAAATAACACAGCAGCTTCTCTAGTCTTTCTCCGATTACACTGCAGTGACTCTACTCACTCTCTCCAAAAGTATTTACCTAGTCTTTCTAGTCATCTACCTCATTAAAAAAACTAAATAAAACAAAACAAGAAAAAAAGAAAAAAAGCCCTCTATATACTTTTAAAACTAGATAAGACAAATACCAACACTGTTTTCACATAATGACCCTTACATTTGTAGCTGTATATCTACTCAATCAGCTTCTCCCTTGACAGTACTTACTTTCAACTCCAAAGCAGACACTAGTTCTAGGAAGTAAAAATCTGCAAAATGTTGCAAGGCGGAAGTTATGGAAAGATCAGTTACTGCTCCATGTACTGTCTGGTGCAGGGATTAATTTGCATGAAATATGTAGTGGCCAAATCTGAAGACTGACTTCTGCATTCAGAATAAACTCTCTGGCCACAATGTCAGTTACAGTGGAATAACCTGGCAGAGGTTTGGGACAAACATTGTCCAAAATTACATTGCTGTTTTTCCCCATAGCATCTAAGCACTGGCAAATAAATGTCTGTATATGAAAAAAAAGAGAAATAATTATTTTATATATCATTATATTTTTCTACCTTCTGCTTGCAAAAGGAAAGAAGCCAAATTCACAATCTGACATTTCAGCTAAACCATTTTTATCCACATCAAACTGATCTTAACAGAATCCTCTATGGTAAAAAGAAAAAAAAAAAGTTTAGAAAATTAACAATACTTTTTAAAAGAAAAATTTTGAAGTTTTGAAATATTTAAATGTGCATAATATGAATGAACAAGCTCACCATGTCATAGATTTGTCTATAATGCAACTTTATTAACTTTATTTTACATTAGGTAAGAAATTTTGGAAGGAGAATTTTGTCTTTGAGACTGATAAAAGAAAAAAATGATCTTTTTTCATAGATATTTCTCAGAAGAAAACAATATCACTAACATTCTCAGATTTTTTTAAAAATCAAGTAGTAACGTACTGTATTACCTTTATATTTGATACCACTTTTTATCTTTAAAATCCTAATTTCTCCATAATATCCAGCAGAAATTAACTTAGATGAGAAAAAATCATAAACCACGGTTTCATAAACCACCATCACACCACGGTTTCTCTTGTTAAGTTCTGCAAAAAAAAAGAAGTACAATGATCATATGGGGAAGAAAGAAAAAAAATAAATTACATTACCTCTAAAGCCCTCAGTTAAACAACTCAAAATGAAGCTAAGGAACCTTGTTGCTAGACAATGACTTGACTTCCATGGCAATGACTTTTACTATCATGTGTGTTCCTCATATTACCAGCCTTTCAGAAAGAACAATGATTTACCTTAAGGAGTACAGGTAAACATATGAACAAAAAATATTTGCATACTTCAGTACTGTGAAAGCTGAATTGGTTTATTGCTTGTTCAGTACTGCTGTCCAATAGAAGTTCTCTCAGTTTCAAATAAATTATCTAGTATTATACTATAAAGACTAAGTAAATTATCTATTATCTAAATATGATCTAGTTTACAAATCCTTAGTCTTGTGTAACCTTATTGGCCATAAGTTAGGTACCTGAAGGGTGTTAATTTTTTAGAGGTTTTTATTATAGCTGCAATTATGTTTAATTGTAAATGCAACAAATGTGGCAGGGCAGAAATACTCAGCTCGCTTGGGTTAAACCAAATCAGGTTCAAAGGGGTTTGCTGATTTTTGAATTGTGTGTGATTAATAGGCCATTTGGTCAACCATACATTTGGAATCAATATTAGCACTGCAACAGATATTGTACTATAATACTGTACACCTACAAAATGTGAATGTACACCTACACATTTCTAACTGCCCTCCAATAATTCCAGGAAACTCTAACTGCACACACACAGCTATATGCTTGTGTCCACACCCAAACTCGTGGTGGGATGGCAAGTGTGCTGGCTTTATGTGTAACTTGTACCCATGCTTCTCCCTAAAACCCATGGTTAGAGCAAAAGGTGCGTTTGGCTCAAACAAGTACTCCAAACTGTTGTTCCCAGCATGTAGCACCCTTGCAGTGCCATTCCTCTAGTAAGAGTAAAGCTGTCTATGCTGTCACATGGGTTAGAGACCACATTACACCCAGAAGGAGGTCAGGATGATGGTGAGATGACTTGAGGCAGTGTTGTGTTGGAGTGCCTCTGTTACACTTTTCTATTCTGAAGTGTCTCCACCATCACAAAACGTCATGCTTCTGTATTATTCAGGTCAAACCGACTTCTCTCTCTTTTAGTTAATCTAAGTGATGGCAATTTCAAGAAAAGCTTGTTATTGGTAATTTTCTCTTTAGTGGTCTTTGGTTTGGGGCAACATTGTCTCAGAATAGTATATTCCATTCACACATACTGTTAAAACTCACTGTCCTATCCATTGTTATCATCTGTTGTTAACTTGAACATGTTAACAAGAGGAGCCTTTGTGGATTCCTGCAGATCATCTGCCAAGGGTTAAGGATAAGGGCTTCCAAGAAAAGTAGAGAAATCTCAGGGAATGTGTTAGTTACCTCGATTTGGACTCACACCTTAATATTGACTACCTTTTGTTTATTAGCATGGCTACATCTTCCTTGAGAATGAAATATATAAAACAGAATTTGGTTAAGCTTCCTCTGGCAAAGTAAACATGTATTTACAAGATAAAAAATAGATGAAGGTATATGGAGAAATAAGAAAAGATGATTGTGTCTATTACTGTATCTCATCTGTATCCTCTCCAGACTGATTCTCTTCCAGCAACTCCTGCAGAAACTGTAGAAGTGCTAATGTATGCCCTTTACACATGGTTGTATGCCAAGCCATAGGATTTTGTTATAATTCTCCCTTCCTACACCTCTTACCACATTGAATTTGTCATTGGAATGGACGGCATCATTAAGAGTGAAGACTTAATTATAGCCACTTAGAGACAACTTAAGAACTGTTGTTTAATTTACTGCAATTTTAAAGTGGAAGCTAGATCAGAGTTGGGAACTTCAGCAGTTTTAAAACACTGACACATAAGACACTTAGTCAAAGGTTTGTGTAGCACATATTCATTCTCAAGGAGAAGTGGAAGTAAGGGCTCTCAGACTACATTGTTTTTAGAGCACCAGTGTGTATACCTAGGTGTAATTGGACCAAATCTTTTCAATATAGTAGATTGTTATAGTTGTCTTAACTAGTCATTTTGGCTGGGATTCATCTTTCCTAGCTTTAGACATTTATAGTATGCACATCTGCATTGGAAATAGTTAACCTTTATAATTTAGAGAAAGAAGCCCATTTTAGGGTACAATTTATTTATCTACTCTGGATGGCTTCTTTAAGGAAAAATGAATCTTATGCTACATAAACTTGTTTTTCATTCATTACAAAAGGTGACTACTGTGATTACCTCAGGTGTGAATATTTAGTTTTGTTTTAATGAATTTCATTCCAGTTGCCTTATAAACCATACAGCATTTGCTTCTGTTCAAAGAACATGTGTATGAGGTTTTTGATATATTTGGGGTTTATATATGACAAGATCTAATTTAATCTTATTCCTTCAGTGTCTGTAATACTGGGGCCTCTTTCAGAGTCTCTGTACATGCAAATTTGAAAATGCACATAATCTGTCATACTAATGAAAACATGGTAGACTCATGGTGACTCTGTTACCCTATGCCAATTTTATATCCAGATTGAAGTGGATTATATTAATGTGGTTATTTTTAAAGCCTGTTGTTGTTTTTCTCTTTATAAGGGGATCCTGCTGGGCAGTCAGATATTGCCAGGGATTTTGATTACTTGTTCAGTAGCTTGAATGCATTACAAGTTCTCCATTTCCCTTTAAAAACCAAGAACAGGGCAACATAACACAATGTACTTGTACCTTAATACATAGTAAGATTTCCAGACTGCAATTGGGTATGTGTTTCTCAGTTTCTCCCTTGTGAATAATCACACCCTTAGCAGTTTTAGGGACATTGTCATTACAACTGGATGATTTCCAATTCTAAAATATTCAGCATAGAGACACAAACAAAAAAAAAATAAAATCCCTGTGGATTGGAAATGAAGAATTGACTTTTAACTGACATATACCATGCCTTCTTTAGGTAAGATCTGGGTGGTAAACATGCTTCATTTTTTTCATATTTCATATTTCTATTTGGGAGAAGTATGTATTTTTTTACAGCTGACCTTGCATTAGATTGTTGGTTTTTCTAACTGAAATTTACTGGTGGTTTACCACCAGTAGAGATTTTGTTTTCAGTTTCCCCTAATAGTAGACTAGAACAGAAATGGCCTTCCCTGCCTTCGTGAAAGCTTCTATGTGGGCATGTCAGAGAGGAAAGTAGGTAAAATCAGATGATGAATGAAATGTTATAATGCAGATTACAGACTTTTTTCCAGTTTGTTTATTAATTTAAATATATTTTGCATAACAGGACACTGCACTATCTCTGGGTTACAAGGCTAGATTCAGCCTAGAAATGAATAAGGTGGAGGAACATTGTCCTCTTTTTGTGCTTCATCTCATATCAGTGGTAAGCCTAGTACAGATCTGAAGGACAAGAAAGCATATTTCATGGTTTTACATAGTAATTTACCTTCTCTATAGTTTTCTCCAACCAGTGTACTGGGGCCTTGAACAACACTATTTGCTGGAATTGTGGAAGATCTTACATCAGAAGTTCAGAGGAATTAGAGTTCTGTGCTATGAACATGTGCTAACTCTGCAGCTGGGGAGACGGGTGTGAATGGGGAACAAAATTTCCTTATCCTTCTTCAGTTAGTTGTTGTCCCTGCCCTGCTCAGAATAATGGTGACATATAATATACTAAATTTTAAATAAAGTTGCTAGCTCCTTTAAAAAAGGCTTGTTCTTAGTTTTTAGTGATCTACTAAATATTTGGCTTGTGCGAGTGTTCAGAGAACCTTTGCAAATGTTGTTTAATGATATATACAAGAAAGAAATAACTTTACACATAGTGTTATGAAAATTAAAATAGTCCCTAATCATACAACTTTCTTTTATGATATTTTATAATAATTCATCTTCATTTAGGGCTCCTTCATATGGAAGTACTTGATAAGCATCTTTCAACAACAACAGTGTTAACTATGGAAAAATGTTTTATTCTGAAGGATACTGAAGAAAATCACCATTGCCCCTACTACTGAATGTATTTTTTTTCTCTTACTTATAAATACCCACAGCTCTCATAATTCTTACTGCTCTCAATTACTTTTAGCTTTGACTTAGTATTAACTGGTGAATATTATCGCTTTTAATGTATTTCAGTATATCTTTTGTTTCTGAACTTCAGCTCATAACTCTTTAGGCATATAATTGAAATTAATTTAAATCTCAGCCTTAGCAGAAGTTATATTTAATGAACTTCTAGAATCTGCCCAAGTCTGTTTACACAAGAAAAATATTTTTTCCATTTGACGTAGAAATGGATAAAGGAAATTGAACCATTTCTAGAGAAATTCAAAAATATGGGATTTTAAGATTAAATGTTAGACTGTTTCTACTATTTTTACCAAGATTTCTGAAGCATCCAAACATATAATCCAGTATTATTTCACTACATGACATACCTCACTCAGACAGTTAAACAATTTTCATTTTTTCTCCCCAAACTTTTCCACTTCCGCAAAATCTACAAATGTTTGAAAATTTATTTTTTCTTTTTTTTTCCAAAAAGGTAAAAAGTAACTGCATCATGATGTGATAATTTTATTCTTGCAAACAAAACTTGGAGTCAGCTAATTGAGCATGATTTTGTCTTTACAATTATTTTTCATTCTTCTTCTGCTTTGCCGTGGGGTGTTTTTAGATAAAAGTTATGCTTATAACCAAATTAGTTGTCATTGGTTCTTTGTTGTCAGGTAATATTTCATTGATGTGAGAAACCTGAGCACGTACTTGATCAAATTTCTCTAATTGAGATGTTGTATCATAAAATGTTTTAGTACATGCTAAAATAGTTGGAAGTAGTATTTAGTTGCTGACAAGGTCCTTCCATCATCTATAAAGAACTTAAAAATTACAACTGGGCAGCCAACCTCTCTTTACAAGGGTAAATTTTAATAGCTAGAATGATTGAAAACTTCTTTTCAAGTATAAGGTACGAAGAAAACTAGGATCCTGCCTCAACATCCCTGCGTATACACATCTGACAAAGTGAAATGTCTCCTCTCATTCCTAAAATAATTTGGTAGAAGAGAATAAGTTGTTTACTATGTTCATTACATAACCCTAAAGAGGGTTTGATGGCTTTCACATGGCCATGTTGCTGTGTTATATTGAAAGCTGACCAATTATGTCAAAGCAAATTTTAATTTTCTTATTCCATATGTTTACAGACACAGTGGTATCTCCTGAAGGTATGAACACTAACAGCTGCAGACAATGGTATCGTAGACTGAAGTATGTTTATGCATTTTCAGATACTCTCAGTTTTCAAAAAGGGATTATTTTTTTCACACCTAAAATGTTAAGACATGAGCATGTGAAGCCTCAACAGCTACAGTCCAACTACAAGTGATATCACACCACTTGTGCAGTTCATATGATGCAGTTTGTCTGCATGCATACCAGTGAGACTAGTTTACTATGCAAATAGTGTAAGATTGTCTCTGCATATTTGGCAGTGATTGTGTATGGGTAGGAGAAACTTTTTCACTGTGAAGATAGTCAAGCACAGGAATAGTCTGCCTGGAAGTCTCTGAAGTCTCCATCCTTAGAGGTTCTCCTGACTGGATAAAGCCATGAGCAATCTTTGCTAATCTTAAGGCTCATGCTGCTTTGAGCACAAGGTGGACCAAAGACCTCCTGAGACTCCCTCCTAACTTGAACTCTTTTACTTCTCCATTCTTTTGTGCTGCAGATATGCTGTGCCCAGGACCTGCATCCTACCATGACTTAAATGTCCAGAGTAATTCTGTTTCCTACAGGCAAAACAAATTTTATCTGCTGGTATTAAAATATCTGACCAAAGGGAGATATTTGCCAGACCAAGCACTTTGTCAGTGGGGTGACATTCAAGAGTGCTCCCATAGCTCTGGAAGTCATTGTGTTCATCCTCATTACTTCATTTCACTGCTTTCCAGCTGGCAGCTGCAGATTGGAGGGGGAAGCCTCAGGTGTTTCAATCACTTTGATTGAACATGTGCTGCCCCATTTATTTTCTGGAAATTAAAAGAGGTCAAAACAGAATTTCTGTATGTCCTATAGCACAGCTACAAGAGCACAACTTAGCCAAGGACTTGTTTCCTTTCTTTATACTGTAAACAGAAAGTTTGCTTGCATATATGTTTTTTTAAATGCACAAAATAATTTATTTTTCTAAGAAATGACTTGAATATTTATATGGAAGCAGGTTTTGAACAGTTTGGGATTTTGTTTGTTTGGGCTTTTGTTTGGTTTTTTGTTGTTCTTGTTTTGTTTTGTTTTGGGGAAATTCAATAAGACGAATGGGAATTTCCATATTTAAACCTATTTTTCTGGAGATAAGATGGCAAACCGATTTTTTTTTTAATTTTTTTAATTTTTTTAGATCTTCTGGTTATAATGCCGTTCCACAAGTAATCAAGTTGCTTTCTTTCTCTTTTAGCTTTGTGGCTTTATTATTTATGTAGGGCCTCCTGATGGTTTTTTGCAATGTTGAGTGTGTTACTTTTGTCAGATTCAAGTTCTTAATTTTTTCATAAACTTGGACTTTTCCTTATAAACAAAAAAACATTTCAGAGTTGGCTGAAACTCTAGTGAAGCTTTTTATTTGGTGCATAAATTCTCTCATAAATAAAAGTCAAAGAGGGTTTTTTTTAAAATAATTAGTTAAATTTTGTATTTAATGTATTTTACTTTAGACGTATCTGACAAGTCTATAGACTAGCCTGTAAACACAGACATGTTAGTATATTTGCTATGTTTGGTAATATTGCTGTCAGTGTGTCACTTTATATGTTAAAGTAATTGCCTCTGAAGCTATAGGTTTTGGTTTTTTGGTGGTTTTTTTTTGTTTGTTTCTAAAAACATATGGCTTAGAATATCTTGAATTCAAAAACTGTCGATCTATGTGTCTAAATTAGAGTTGATTATTTTAATTATATAATCAATGTAATAGATTAGTTAATGTCTAAAATGCTTTTTTTTTTCACTGTGTAATTTAACAAACATGGAAAGGTTTATTTTGTGCAGTTTATGGTAGTAGAGGCCTCAAGTGTCTTTTCCTGATAGTATTCTGTAAAGAGCTATTGCTCCATAAGAAGTGAAATCTGCTCAATGCTTCTGTTTTTTATATTAAGGCTTTATACTGTCATTCATAAACATGTCATTGAAATACCTTCCACATAACTTGACTATCAATAGCAAATCTCTAGTGACAACATAGGCTATATTTATCCTGAACAAAACAGCTCCAAGGAATATTTCCAGCCACTGGGACCAAATTGTCTGCACTGTTAAATTGTTATATTTGTCCCTCATGTGGTTTTGGCCCAGACCAAAGGAGACTCTTCCAAGCAGCTCCTGGGCACAGTTCAGCAGTCAGAGCAGACCAGAGACCATCCGCAGTAGGCAGTTCAGATGTGCCTCATCCTAACCTGATTGTTTTAGAGAGCAAAAGAATTAATAGCAGCAGCATAAGCTTTTATATGCTGCCATTCCCACTGCCAGAAAACAGTCACAGGATATGTAAGTCATAGCCTCAAAGGCTTGTTCTCCTGTCCTTCCTTAATGGAGTTGTAGGAAACCAGGATATGAGTGAAATATTGATGTATGTGACAGTTGTATAACCATGTGGTAAATTATGGCATTAAAGCATAATACACAGCATGAGCCAAAGTGTTGAATGACAACAATTGCAATATTTCATGTTTAAATCCATTTTCATTTAAACATATAGTTCTATAGTTTTTTCCTTTGGGCTTTTCAGCAAAGTGATTTTCATAATCATTCCTATGAAGAGGAGTTAAAAATGTAGCCCAGAAACACATTTTGAATGAATGTTTCTGTGTAATTCAGGTTTCTGGGGAAGTATATTTTTAATATCTGATGACTTTTGCTTATTCAGAGAGAAAGAATGTAATATCATTTACAATTTTTTTCCCAGGAAGGTCCATTTTCAGTCTCCCTCCAGCAGCAATTACTCATAGAACTATTAATATTGCCTTGAAACAACTTCTGAAGCAGTTGCAAGTGTCTGGAGAAAGAAGGAGTTTCATATGATTGAACTCCTCTGAAAAACTCTGAGGTCCTGTTGCTACCAATTACTGTATTTTTTGTTAAAGATTTGCCATAAATAAGTCCTATGTGAAACTTGAGGAATGTAATATTGGATTAGTTCAGACTATTTTCCGGATTTTTTTTCCCCTAGGTTTTGAGAGAAATAACCAGTTCTTTACAAATAATTAGTAATTGGCCTCTAATAATCTCCTAATTCCATGCATTGGCCTTAGGAGAACTCTAAGTACAGCTGTTTTTTAAATCTTTTTTTTTGAAATGTGATTCATTTGAGATTTTCTCTATCATCTCATTACACCTCATCATCAGTACAAAGTAGCCACTACTTCTCAGACCTCAAGGATCTACCATTTTTTCACCAAGTGATTGGTTTTGTTAGCTGCTGTTTATGTATGGTATGGTCTGTGATAGTCTGTGGTAAATTTGTGTATTGATTACACCATACCTGTTGTCATGCGTAAGAGAGTAACCTAAAATGTATGTTCAGATATGTTTCTGCTTTTAACCTACAACCCTTCAGAACTCTTGTCGAGGTTGCTGTTTATTTCAGACACTGGCAGTCTCAGGTATACTCTGGGAGAGATTTGGGGTCTTTTTGCCCTTTCCTTCCATATGATAAGCATGTCCCTAGTTTTCATTTGACTTTTTAAGTGTGATTAAGTCTGTAGAAAAATACACACTAAGCAGTGGAGAACACATGTGACATTTTAAAGAACCACTTCCATGAATACTCAAAAGATATAATTGGAAATAGAGGTGCTCAGAGGTGTTATTACAGTGAGTATTCAGACTTTTCCACCTAAAAGTGATGTCTAATCTAAGACCGGATAAAACGACTGGTTGTGATGAACAAGGACATGGTGAGGAAGGATCATTATGCCAAAGCAAACAACAGATGATGGATGCTACTTTCTGTGCCTAGGACTTCACTGAAAGTGCCTATGTGGACATAGTAAAGCAAAATATACAAATATATCCAGAATAGCCAGCAGCAATAACTGATTTAGAAAACAGGTGGGAGAAAATTCAGCGGATAATTCTTTAAAATATCTTCTACTGAATCCAGTACTATGCTCTCACTGATCTTACTTAACAGTGTTACAATTTATCTATCATTGCAAATAGTTGTATATTGTACGCACTTGTTAGCAGTATGTTGCAGATAGATTTTTACCTCCTTTTTTTTTTCAAAATTCTCTGCAAAAGTTCTGATGAGTTTCAGACAGGTTTTATTATTATTTTATAGAGTTTTGAATTTTAAGTTCTTGTTGAGAAGTAATTTCACAAATAACTAAGAGCATAAGCAGTGGAAATCAGTGCATCCAAATTTTGAAAAAAAAATGCTGCTTGGACTCAGAGGTATGAATTATTTCTAACTAAATGTTGATATGTTGTAAATGCTTTGTGCAGCTTCAGTGACATTCTCCAGCAGGGGAAAAGGAAAGTTCATTTACATGTTTTTTGAACTGTGTTTTAAGGATCAGGCATAAGATCTCTACCTTCAGTTGAAATTCCAATGCTAAAACAAATTAATTGCTTTAGAATAGCTTCTTCATTAGGTCACTTACTTTCAGTGTTCTGAAATTTCAGTGTTCTATGCAAAATGGTATTCATTGCCAGAGGAGATTTTTGTGAGGAGGAATGGGAAAGAGAGCAAAAGGTTGAAAATAAGTAAAAGATGCAGATTAGAAAGCAGTGCAGTTAGGAATACATGTAATGATGAAGGCATTACTGTACTTCAGATGGATTAATATCAGTGCTAACTCTTTTCGAGGAAACCTTTGGAACGTGGTGAAATGAGTGAATATGTTTGGTACTTCCCTAGGAATATTTAGGAGTGAAAGTATTTTGTGATAGAGAAAAAATTTCTGTCCTCTCTCTGTTAATCTTAGTGGATATTACTAATTTCATAAGCATTCTTTCTCCAAGCCATGATTCAGTTTCTCTATAAACTTCTCAATTTGTGCACTTCATTTACATTTGTGCTTGAGCACATGTGGGTATGAGTGGACAGGGTAGTAGCCAATGTTCTCCTTTCTACAAGAAAGCTGAGCACATATTTCAGTCTTTTACTGACCAGAATTTGCCAATAATATGTTGCAGAGAGAGACTTACCTCATTTGATATCTAAGAACCTGTTATTTAAACAGCTTATTAGTCTGAAAGCTAACAATTAATGAATTCAAAACTAAACTAATTAAGACTACTTTAATCTATGTGATGCTTTAGGCCATGTTTCTATTGTGCGTAGGAAGAATTTTTAAAAAACTGTTTTCATTATGAAAATTTTGTTTCCTGTGAAAGGCAACAAATGGATGTTGATGATCCTTTTATTACGAGGAAAAGATAATGTGAATAGTAGTGAATCACAATGGAGGTAATTTGTGAATGTTGAGGATAAGTTAAGCTAGTTCTAAATGATGTCTTTGAGCAAATTGGAAATATCACAATCCTTTCTTTAAATATTGATGTTCATCTCACGTGTTTCATAATATGGATTTTCCTATATTTGAAGTTGGTAAGATCTATTTTTGTTAAGTACTCCAGATGAACTCTTCTGAATTAGTTGGTTTTCTTACCCTATTTCTGCTTTAACAAAATTCTGCTGTTAAAATAGGAAAATGTCACATTTGAAGCCTTTGCACATATTTTTTTCCACAGAATCATAGCAAATGGATGTGAACCGGATGATGTAGTTCAGTGTTCTGCCCTAGTTCAGTAAATTTCTGTTTCTGATTTTCACTGTAGATTATTTCAGATTTAACTTGCTCTGCAAATAAGGCCTGTAGTGGCAAAAAACTTGTAGCTCTAAGATTTAGAGTTTGGGTGACATAGGAAAAAAAAAAAGCTCCATTCTGAACCAATCCATTTTTAAGGGCACTGTAAGTCTTTTAGAGGTCTTAATGAAAAATTGTAAGGAGAAAATTCATTTATATATATATATATATATATAGTAAGTAAGTTTTGAACTAGCAATTCTTGTAAGACAGTAGTGAGAAAATACATTCTCATATAATCAGGTGCTGCAGAACTGGCATTTTTAGAGAAGGAAAAGTTAAGTTTGTGGTTAGCCCATTTTCAGGAAAGCTTCTTAGTGGATTAGCGGTTGTCTACAGATAGGATTGTCTATATAATTAGGCTTAGATTCATCCTATTACTTGATACCTTGTCAGGTGCCTCACTGGAAGTTTATTAACGGCTAGCTTGCTGTTTTTTAAGGGAAGATAGTACCTGCAGAAAGTGATTCAGTTTTAAGGTATGTAGAACTACCTAAAGACGTTGCTATATCTCGATATACTTGCTCCTCAATGTGTCACTTGATTGAAGTGCTGGTGTTTTGAGCATAGTCACCAAATTCTGAATGGGGAAACAATTTAAATTTCTGCAGTAACAATATCCATCAGTGGAAGTAAATTAAATTTCTAAACTAATTCGATTCTAAAAAGCATTTCTAGACAGACCAGGTTTTGTTAAGATGTTTTAATCTGCCTTCATACAAAACTGTGCTATGTTCCATGTTGAGCCCTGGCTCTAATTTAGCTATGATGCTGCCTGTCTTTGAAAATCATTTTGGAAAGGAAAAAACTGCCATTTGAAGGTAACAGTTGCTTTGCAGTGATTATCCACCCCCTGATGTCACTGCTATGCACATGAGATTAGGTGAGATGAATCCCACTGATGTCTAAAATTCTGTATCTTCTGTTCTTAGTCATACCCTCTCATATTAATCCACACAGAGCAGCTCATGACAGAAAGTTAAGGTTTGGCACTTTAATGCTGCATACAATATTCTTTCCAAACATCAATTTTCTGCATTTATTTTTATTTTTAGTTCAGGATGGTAAATATATTTTCTGACATTCAGCGTAATGTTCTTCCATATATTTCAAAAGTGCTTTCTAAAAACTGTGCACACAGTTTATCTTCTGAATTGTTCAGTTCACTCAGCAAAGTACTGAGTATGCAAAAGTCTAGTTTTTAACCAAGTTTTTTTTAATTTCTATTTTTACTTTTATCATTATTCTTTGCATGGTTTTATTAAGTATTTTCCTTGTCTTTTTTTTGTTTGTTTTTCAATATTTGCATGTCTATAGTCTTACTGATTTAATTTAATTTAATCATATAGCAAAAAAAAATTGATGTCTGTTTTTCCTCTAATTTAAACACTTTATTTTTTATCTCTATCTTATTTCTATAAATCCTTTCTTCTTTTTTTTTTTTTCCCCTAAGAAAAATGGTTCCATCTTTGCAGCTAACCTTGGATTATATTGGTATATATTCAATTTTCTTCTTCACATAGATTTCCAGTGCCACTTTGGGCAACTCATTTGTGTTTTGATAGCTGATTCTTTTCTGCTGTGGAGAGGATAAATCCATTAGCCTTCTGCAGATCTCATACACAGCTCCAGTATGAGCCTCAGGAGTCCCAGTGTCTTCTGATGTGCTCAATATCAGTCCCAAAATAAAAATGCTGATCAGGACTGGCTAGTCATGTCTCGCTAAAACTTCTTTCCTAACTTTGCTGTTCTCAAAACCACTGGACATTCTTTTCATAATCTTTGTCATCTTTGAGTTCTTTCAAGCTGGCAACTTTTTTTTATCCCTCAGAGATGGGAGGCTGCAAAACTTTAGCAGGTTTTCCAAGGACACAGGCAATAGCTTTGCCAGGTTTATTCTTCCCTGAGAGGCATGAGGAAACCACAGTGTAGGCAGGGTCTTCAACATGGCAACAGGAGTGGGAGAATCATTTTATTCCTGCCTGTGCTAACTGATGAACCAAATCACACAGGAATCAGGAAACAGAAAAACACTTACTTAGGAATCTGTGGGACTTGAGCAAAAATAGGGTAAGCCTCTTCCTAACCATGACTGCTTGAGAAATGTGATTTTTTAAGGCAAAATTTTTACACTCGAATATGCCATAAATGCTGGTTAATTCTTAGCCATTTTTTTTTTCTGTTCTGCTTTTTAAGCATCAGTGTTCCAACACTGTTTCAATGCTACTCTTTCATTTCTGGAATTCTCTCAATTTAACTACTTGAAGGTACATGGCAAAGGTCCCCTTTCATGGAAACATCTTTTTTCAACATAGAGCTCTAATCGCATGATTAAATTTTTAAGCTTGTGTTTAAGTTTTGCAGAGGTCAATGGCTCTTAAAGCTCATGCTTGAATATGAGCATGTGCTAAAGTGCTTCTCTAAATAGAGAGAAATTTAAACACATGCTTAAGTGCTTTCCTGACTCAGGGACCAAATTATATCCAGGACTGAACTTAGATATCTCTAGTGACATTAATCTACCATAAACAAATTCTATTTCATTCTTTATATTGTAGCTGCTGTCGTCTCTAGTGTTTCCCATTTGATACTTTGATATTATTCAAGCTCTTTTAAAATGAAGACTGTTTACTTTTTTTAAAAATTAATCACACTTTGCTGAAATTACACATCTCAGCATGTCATCTCACTTTCTGAGTTCTCATAACACTGTCACATAAAGCTGGTTTTCATTCCTACCCCACACAGTGTAAGCAAGACCTTCTAATGGTAACCAATCTGGAGCTTCATACCCTCTTACAAAATAAATCAGTCCAGTAACTGTTAACTACATCACTAAAAGTGTGTTTGGATATAGAAATAGGTGAAGAGAATGGAATGGAGATGGTGAAGAATACTTGAAACTTGTGTTGGATGTTTTCAAGAAAGGGAAAACATGAAAGAAGGTTTGAGGTAGGGTCTAGACATTAATAAATTATCATTCATTCTAGATGAAACACGAACTAACTTCACTTGTGTCTGGGGGAATACTACTGTAATATGTGTACAACTAACGCTAACAGTAGAGTCTAAGCATTCTGGAATGCCATATGCTTTCACTTATTAAAAACAATCCATCACATTGCCTCCTTCGGTCCAAGTCCTGCATGATTAACTCTTCTCCCACCTATCCAAGCTATTCACAAAACAGGGACTCTCTTAACAGTATCTTTTTTTAAAAAACCTGGTTGCTAGTTAGCATTTATGCTTTTGCCAGGGATGATTTGTATATATGCCCACTCTATCGAACTACACTGTTGGAAGAAAAAACTTTTGGGGTTTGGTTTATTTTGTGCTGCAAGCTACTCATCTGTTTAGAAAGTACCTTTAAAAACTCAAAGCTTAATACTTCACATGAGACTTTTCACTCACATTCAGTGCCTCTGGCTTACAAGCAAGTGTCATATGGTTGCAATTAAAAGGATGTCACAGAAACTTCATTGTAAGTATAGTAACATATGCTCTTAAAGAGTTTGTTTCAGTTTCCAGTGCTTTGAATCTTGCTGGGGTTGAGAGTCACATCTTTCACAGCTAGTCAGGCTTCCTGCCTTAGATATGTCAGCTGATGGGGTGCCAGTTAAAACATCTTCTGAAAATGTTGACAAGTATCTGAAGGGAGAAAGCCAACTTCTCCAAAGAAACAGAGACTGAGGAATAGGAGTGGTGAGTTTTGCTCCAGAGGTGGTGCATCTATCCGCCAAGCAGACTATGTGTGGCATTTGAGAAATATTTCTTGTTGAGGGATAGAGAAGTAATTCTACCTTCTGCTGTAGGAACAGCCACAGGCTTGCCGAACATGAGACAGAGGGACAAGAAGTAATTAAAAAAAAAATCAACAAAACAGAGAGCACAGAGATGAGAGAAATGTAATGAGATGTGTGACATTCATGCTTATCATAGAAAGCTAAAGCTGCACAAATTCAGTCCTGTTACAAGAACAAGCTAAATTAGTGAGGGAGACTCATCTTGCATGCTTACACTCTTAAAATGCATAGCTGCAAAGTTTGTTGGATGTGTTTACAAAGAAATGCCTTGCAGAGCTATTTTTTTATTATGAATTGGTTACAAGGGCAGGCATTTGACTCAAGTTCTCCATTCACTTTGGCACAGGTATTATCAAATTTCCTTGGATTTCAGCATAATCTTTACATCTACTGTGCAAAGAGAGCAGGGAAATCAATCTGCAAATTGCAGGTTCGAAGGCTGTAACAACATATTGCCGTTTGGTCTTCCTTCATGCAAATTCTTTTCTGTGACAGAGATCCTCCCACACCTATCCCTCTCCTCCACCTCCCCTTCCTTCCCCCTGCCCCCCCTCCGCCCCTTTCATTTCAGTCCTTTCTTTGACAATTGTATTTCCCCTTCCATATGGCTCACATCTCAGTTACATTAGTAATTCAGCTCTGGCTATCAAAGAGAAACTAACAATTTAATGTGCTGGGCAGAAAGTAGCTATTCTAATTATTTTCCCATATAACCCAAATATATTCTTTCAGTTGCGAACATCAGGGGAAAAAAAAAATCCTGCAGCAGACAAGATCCTATTTCGGTCTGTTGTACGACTGAACTCATCGTTACTTCCATAAAAGCCTTAAACATATTCTCTTTGCCATCTGTGTTAAACTTCTAAAGGAGGGAAGTGCTACACTTCCAGTTGATGTTCAGATGAGCTAATATTTTGGCTTTGCTGCAAAACCTTTATTTGGTTGCTTGGCAGTGATGAAGATCATTTACTAGTTAGATTTGTGACAACAGTATCTCCACAACTTGTAGTAAGTTAAAATAAAAGTCTTTTGCAATTTATAGCAATGGAAAGAAAAAAAAAAGATTTTGACACTAATGATCACTCTCCCCAGTGAGTTCTGTGTTTATACAGGAGAAATTCTATTTAGAATGGCAATATTTAGCAATGTATTTGCTTTACTGTATGTCTTAAAAGTAGTAGGAGTCATAATGTTAAAAGTATTTTCAAGTATTTGCAAGGGTATTTAAAAATTCTGATTGGCGCTTTTTTTTTTTCCTTTTTTTTTTTTTTCCCTGAATACGGAGAAAAATTTTACAATTTTATTTTGTTCTCAGCTAAGTTATTTGATTGCACTCTGCCTAAACCATACTCATTCTATATCTTTTTCTTTAGGATATCCTTACAATATGTCCAGCTACAGTTATACTAATCTAATTTTAAAAAGAAAATGCAAAAAATCCTCGAAACAAACGCCAGAAAAGCAAAAAAAAAAAACAAAACCACACCACCCTCCAAACCATCTCCACATCCTTAGTGAGAGGAGTAGCAAAAACATATTTCTGAGAACGATTTGGAATAGGAAAGACCAAAACCTGACCATGTAGATAAGGGATTATTTTTAAAAAATTATATTCATTAACAAAAGTACTTTTTCTCCATTCAGTGATTTTGAAAAGTTTAAGAGCAGGATCATTTTGAATAGTCCAGGAACAGTGTCAACATTTGGCTTGTGATGGCCTTAGTCAGAAGAGGGGGCACTCCTCAGGACCGAATCTGTTTCAGGACATGACATTAAAACTGTGGTAATCTACATTCTCAATAAAATCTGCATTGCTACATTTGTTTATCAATAAATGCCTCGAGCAAAAGAAGAATGAGAATAATGTGTCAAAAGTATATTTTGTGTTCCCAATTCAGTCTACAATTCAATCTATGTGGTGATTTGTGTTTTCCACTGGTATTTACCTCAAAATAAGTTTTCCTGGGATGCTTTTGTACTTTCCTGACAGCAGTATCAGTGGTCACAGCTGACAGAGGTCTATATTTTTAAGCCATGTGTCATATTGACAGTATTAAAAAATACGGCGGAAAAAAGAAATATGGCATATTATAGTGAATATGTAGAATTTTATTATTTCCTTTTATAAGGTGCCCTGATTAGTCACGTCAGACTGAATAGTGCTCAGAAGTAGTGTGAAACTTCAGCTTAGAAGTGTCTTACAGTTACTTCTCTGTCAATGTTTTTGGGTGGAGTTTTTTGTTGGTTTTTTGTTTGTTTGTTTTGTTGTTTGTTTGTTTGTTTTTGTTTTTTTCTCCATGGATGTAGGAAAAAAATAGCAGTAATTCTCTAGTGGATGTATCTGCATTGGTATTTTGGTTTGAACTAGTTTTACTATTTTAAAACAAACACTGATGATTTTCCTTGTGTTTTTTGCTCCATTTTTTTGATCTTCAGAGCAGTTTTGGTGCACCGATTCAGTATTAAGGTAGACTTCTTTCAGAGAGAGCTAAACTCTGGCAGGTATGCACCAAACAATTTCTTACCTTCTTTGGCATCTGAACCAAACACTGGACCTTTGAGGGGCTTTAAGTAACACACATGGTAGGGATGTTCAGTCCACAGGGCCAGACAGAGTAAAATCCAAAACAACCATCCTCCCTCAACACCTTTTGTAAGGGCCTTAGTACTAACTGGCATGATTTACTAAACTATTCCTGTCGCTCCAAACAAAATAAGTGTATTTATGAAAGGATTGAAATTTACACCTCACTGAAAATTCAGCATAAAAGGCATTAAAAAATTTACACTAGCTTTGCAACTTTCTTCAAGAAGCATAAGTTTTCTGGGAGGAAACAGAACTGTAATTATCAATTCTGTGAAGGTGGTGAGACGCTGAGATGGGTTGCCCAGAGAAGTTGCGGATGCCTCATCCCTGCAGGTGTTCAAGGCCAGGCTGGATGGAGCTCTGAGCAACGTGGTTTACTGAAATGTGTCCCTGTACCTAGCAGGGAGTTCAGAATTAAATAATCTTTAAGGGTGCCTTCAAATCCTGTGATTCTGTTAATTCCAATCTTTTGAACCCTATCTGAGCACTGAGGCACATTTAGTAACACAGCTGAAATGTGCCTTATTTTCAGGTTCTAAGTGGATATCTTCTCAGATCTGGGATTGTGAAGAGGTATTCTTAACAGATAAAATGAAAAGCATGTGTTCTTTTATGGAAAAATCATCTGCACAATTCTCATTCACCTATTAAATTCAAATCATTGTATTCCTGTGAAGTAAATTGTCATTTATATAGAAGAAAGACTGGTTTGAATTATACACATTTACTCTTAAAATGCAAAACTTGGAACAAACGGAGGACTCTAGGAGTGAATTTATGAGATTTATACACAGCTCTTCACATCAGTTGGGAAACTGTGAGACTGCAGGTATATCTGCTTATATACACTCTGGTGGTGCTTTTGTGTAGATTGAGAGTAGTATTGATTCAGTAGAAACACACAGTGGGAATATATTTTTATGCAGATTATCTCATTGGTTAGCCAATATAGGAATATAGAAGATCTTGAGCGGTTGAGAAAGCAGAGGGGTTCCTCATTTAAATGAATTATCTTCAGCTTCCTGTCAAAGACTTTCTCTGATCAGAGATTGTATCAAAAAATTGGCTTATGTTTTGGGTGTCTAATAAGTAAAGATTTTTCAGTTTCAAGGAAAAAAAAAAACAACACTCTGATAGAGCTAGCATAACTATTTGTTGTGTCTGGATCAAGCTGCCAGAGAATGCAAATAAAACATATATGTTTGTATGGTAATGATTAGAGAGGATGATATAATAGTCTACAACTCATATTAATTGCTTTTACCTTGGATTTTCCTATGTGAAGTTCAGTACCATTCAAGTATATGAGTTCAGGCTGTTTTCAGTGTATTTTCAAATCATCCAGGGTTGCTAGTTTAAAATATGTATTTTAAATTTATGAAAGATTGGATTTGTCCTCATTCCTGTGTGGTACAGATTTGTGAGCTCTCTGTGTGGAAATTAGTACTTTAAAAATAGTGTCAACATAGTGCAATGTCAAGTACAATGACAATGCAAGGGTGTTAGTGATCAACATTTGCTCAACATAAGGAGTTCTGTGAGATCCATTGTATGGCAGTCGTGAAGGTGATAACCCCTTATAAACATCACATCTTGAGATTAATAAACACTACCCTGGTTTCAGCATCTGGAGTGTGAGTTCTATTTTGCACAGAATGACCTTGGTTGAAGCACTGAAACAGAAGCGCGTGTGTGTACACGTGCTTGTGTGTGCATGTGTGCAGGACTGAATTTATAACTTGCTGGTAATACAAGCTACAAAGAAATAACATGCCTCACTATTTTCTGCCTTTTTACTTTATCAATATTACTTTATACCTTTATTCATTCAGGAGATATACCAAAGAACATCCTTACCTCTGTTCTCAATGCAGTTTCCCTTAAGATAATGAAAGAAAACTTCTCTGAAAGATGTCCTCATACAATGCTTTATGTTCTAGGGCCAAATTCAATAGCCGCTGATGTCAGCTGAATGATTCCTATTGAATTAATTGAGTGCCTAATTTTTATTAACCTTTATCCAACATGAGATAGATATTCACCACAGGTAACATATTGCAATAGACAGCTGGCAAAAGGTAGTGTACCACGTTTTCATGATTATACCTACTGGGTTTCTGTGTTTGCATGTTTCCACACTGGGCCTTCTGGATGTTTCCTTTTGAATGTAATTCATCTTCATCAGTTCTGTACTGAGGGAACAGAAACTACCCACCAGTTCTACAGTCAGCAATATTTGTACTGTTGGTCAGAAAAGACTCCTAAAAGCAGAACTATTTTATTTTTTTAAGGAAACTGCCTGTTTTCACTGTGATGAATCATGATTTTGATATATGAGTAGAAAAACTGTAACTGTCATATATTTTTAGGACTGCCCCAGTACTTTGATTTATTGTAGTAGTGCCTTTCAAACTTACCTGAAGAGGGACAGGGATGGTATTAATTCTGTGTATACAGTGTTTCTTCACTGCTGTTAATTAAATCTTTAGAGTATGGTCCTCCATAACTGGCTGACCTACCACAGCAACATTAAGGAAATGCTGTATGCAGCAAGGTATTTTCTTCTACTTTCGAATTTCAATTTTATTTTTCTGAGACAATAAACAGCATTAGAAAGCCTACAAAGCAACATGTTGCCTAATAGCCAAAGGTGTGAAAGGTTTAGAATTTGCAACTAGATGTTATAAAAATAATACTCTGAAGAGCCAAAATTGACCCTGGTTTATGTCACATTACACCCACACACACAATAATTAAAAAAAAAAAAACACCTCAAAACATTGTTAATAAAATGATGATGAGTAAAAGAACAGCATGAGATGGTAGATGCTTTTGGATACAGGGTCTGATTATTTCTCAGTGAAGTTTTTCTTCAAATAGTTTGAACCCACTGAGTGCCTTCTGATTCATAACATGACTTAGAGACTCCCATCTGCTGAATTGAAGTATTCCACATGGTAGGTTTAATAAAAAAGCTGAGTAGCACGCTTCAGAACCTAGTCACATAATAAAGCTACATAGCTGTGGGTTTTGAGACCATCTGTATTGTGAATATAGCAACAAGTCATTCACATCATTTACCATACAATAACAGTCAGGGAGCTATTTTAGGAGTAATGGTCCTTACATTGCAGACATCTAGCAAGACACTACCAAATACAATTTATTTACTTCAGTGCTTCACAAAGATTAACTTTATCCTTGGGAGGCTAATAACCCTAGGCTCCTTTAATAGTCCATAGAAAGAAATAAGCTCTTTCAGTTGATTCTGAGCAGAACCCTAACTTGAAGAATGCAGACCATTTGGAAAGAGCACAGAAGAGATCAAGAAGAGATTTCAAAACAGTGATCTTCTTGTAAAGATTGTGAAAATTGGACTTGTCAGGAAGGGGAGATGACGGGTATATGAGCATTTTAAAATACATGACAGACTGCTGGAAAGTCTGTTCTCCATGTACGCAGTGAATAAGACAAAACAATAATGCAGTAAGGAAGATTACACAGTAGGAAAAATCTTCCAGCAGTATAGATGTGGAAGACTGATGAAAGAATTTCTCTCAAATTACAAAGTCTCTGTCACTGATGGGCTTTAGGAGTAGTCAAGACAGACATCTGTCAGGAATTCCATAAATATAACTGATCCTACCTGCAGAAAGGACTAGAACAGATGACCTAGAGAAGTTTCTTAAAGTCCTAAAATTTTATTACTTTCTCAAGCATGGTCCTATTTTCTAGGATGGGTTAAAGAGATTTCTGTCTTTAAATGAACTTTAACTTTTGTAATCATTATGCTTGTTTAGTGTGCAAGAATTAGATTGTCAGATACTGTGTTTCTTCCAGTAAGAGATCATAAGGCCATGGATTCTACGATTGAATTCTTGCCTATGAGTAGCCCTTCATACTTAATGCCCTTGACATTATATCATCTTCTTACAATACACATATGTATTAAAGCATTTAATGCTATTACTTTCAGTATTGTCTTAGCTCTCCTGAGAGATTTCATTCCACTCTGATTCTATTTTTCCTATGATAATTGAGTTTACTAATAAAGTGTTCTGAACAGTGAGTCAGTCTTTATATCCAGTTTTCATTCTAGTACTTAAAGATTTTTCAATCATCTCTTCACTTGCTGCTCCTACTGAAAAAGTAGACTTCTCTGATTTCTTTTCAATGGAATGAATTTGTTGCTGTGGTTGAGATATATACATATACATATATATACATACATATATATATATATAGTAGAGGACATATTGAATTTATTTCTCTTTTTATTTTTTACCACTGAAATAGAAAATAATTATCATGTACTAATTTCACTTATTACAGCTTGTTATTCAATATGATTTGTTTCAATGTGTTTGCTTATAAAAATTTTTGTGGGCTTGATTCTAAAGGACAAGTTAGTATGTGCACTTTAGGTGAAAACTATAATTAATAAAAAAGTGAGAGATTAAGATTTTAAATAGGAAGGTGTGTCTGTTCTCATATTTTAAATTTATATAAATAGCAACATTTTCTTTAATCAGTAATTCTTTGGATTAAATGTTCTTTATTTTTGCTCTCAACCTGAAATTCTCAAGGGTATTTAGAATTGAGATCTTACATTGTCAATTCTCAATGCTCAAATTAAGCAAGCAATTGAGTTCTGATGTATACATAAGATTGAAATTTTGGTTTAATTAGACTTTTAATCATGGTAACACCAAGTGTTTGATTAATAGCTTTTCAGTAGGTACAAACACAATGAATTTCTGTCCAACACAACCTTTTGTCCTTTTGTTATGACATTTGTTAAACTCTCCCATGCATTTTATTTAAAGTATTTTATCAAAGTTTATCTGGCTAGGAAAAAAAGCCAAAACACAAACACTATTATCATTGCCAAGTGAGTTGAACTAGAGAAGTATTAAATACAGAAGTATTAAAATGATCACATATTTGCCCTCTGCTTGTGGATCTGACCCTACAATCACATAGTCAAGTTTATTATTATTATAGTCAAGTTTTTTAAAGGAAAGCTCTTGAATTCACTAAAACCACACAGATGTGAAGGCAGGTGTGGGCCATTGAAATTATTTTAACTTCTTCAAATAATACTTTAAGATCATTCTAAGTCTTAATTTGGCTTCATTATACTTTAAATCAAATTATATAGAAGTTTCAAGTATCATGACTTCCTATTTCTTTTAATTTTATTTATTTCTTTTCTATAGTAGAGCTGGTATATTTTTCTCCCTCCCTTTTCCCCCAAGAGTACACTAGGTGAAATTTAAAGAGCCTGCACATCCCCCCCGGTGAGCTGAGATTTTATTTTGCTATTGGAAAAGCACAGCACTTATACATCACATAACAAATAAATGAAATATTTAAAAAAAACCCCAAAAACTAAGTATTTTGACAGTTATGTGGTAATGCCATTTGCTAGAAAACCTGCTATATTTTCTCAGTACTGATAGGTAGGCCAGCAAAGGAAAATGGCAAATTATTGTCATGTAAAACTTTATGAAGTTACATGACGTCCAACAGCACAGAGGACATAAATCAGCAATACAATGGACAAGAGAATATAAAATACCATGGCATTGTATGAATTGTATGAAAGCCATCTTCATTGTCATTCTACTCAGTTTTTCTCTTTGTTTTGTTCTGTGGGCATGCTTTGCTAAGAAAAGTTAAATGATCTGAATTCAGGCCACAGAATGTAAATCAGTAGAATGTTGAAGAGATTTCTATTTTTAAAAATCTTTAGTCTAATGAAAATTTTCATGCACATATTATTTCTGGGTATTTTCTGCAGAAGAGCAGTGCTCGATTTTTAGGGTTACATATTCATATGATTGGAAGCATTTTTATTTTGGAAGTTTAGAATGATGGAAATATGCATGGCCATAAAATTTTTTATCAAAATAAATATATGACTATCTAATACCTGTGATTTGAGGAAGAAACATGGAAATGAAAAGTTATCTTAAGAACTGAAAGAAAGCAAAAGGCATATCTAAGCAGTCAAATATGATGGTGGGGGATTTAGTTTGTTTGTGTTTGGCTTTTTTTGTTTTGTTTTATTTTTGTAAGCTGGCATGAATTTTGATCCTTGACTCAGAATTTTAAGTGTTTGAGATTGGCAGTGCTGTAGTGCAGTCTTCTTGGGAGAAATTTTCTTTCAGCTAGTAGATGAACCATGAAATTGCTGAAATCAAATGGAGTTTCAGGACTGTACATTGAGCGCAGGCAGTTTTATTTTGTTTACAGCGGTGGATAAAACAATGTGCCTGATCAGCTAAGCCAAGGAGAAGCATTTCTGCAGAGATATGTTGTGAGTTTTTTTCTCTTGGATTGAATCAGTGAACCAAATTCTCTGCTGCTATAAATTGTTGCAGATTACAGTTTTGTTAAAGGATTGCTGCTGTGCAGTCTGCGCATCTTCCATTTGCTTTCGTGTGCTTACTGTCCTATAATTCTATCCAGGGTTCTCTCTGAATTAAGTTTACCAGTGATATATGTGATTCCCTTGACAAAGCCAATTTTGTACCACTGAGGACTCCAGAATTGGCATTGGATTCCAGAGTATGTAGCAAAGGAAGAAAGTTTATTTTGTGTGCATTCCTTTAAAGGGAATATTAAAAGGGAGAAAAAAAAGTGGTTCAAATTGCATTGGTATAGAATTAAGTATCTGATAGACATGCTAAGTTTTTGCCATTGGCAGAAAGATATGGACAGTCTTTCTGAAGAATTAACCAGTATTAAACTATGTCTCTAGAAGGAATAATTACATCTTGTAAATTACAATCTTCCAAATCCCCATAAACAAAAACAATCCACAGTAGGTCTTATAATGCTAATGATAATTACAGAAAAACTGTATTGAAATTGCAATTATTAGAACTTTATTTTCTTAAGATGTTTTATCTGTTGTGGTAATTCAATTTAATTAAATCTTCTTGAGTGAGAAGATATTTTTTTAAACAACTTTGTTAAATGACTGTGGTACTTCAGGCAGTAATAACTATCAAGGTCATCCTTTTTCTTTTCCCTATCATATCCTGAAGAATGAGTCACTTTCTTTAAGCCTCTAATCATTAAAAGGAGAGGCAATAGGCAATGTACTTTTATTTTTCTTTTTAAAGATGAACTGACTAGAATTTGCATGGCATTCAGAGAATGTTTTGATGCGTGTAAGGAGATGGCATCTTAAAAAATGAAACAAGTCTGTTAGATTTGGGAATCTAATACCATAGATTCAGGAGACCCAAAAGGAAATAGTCTCACAAACTAGAGTACATTCATTTATATGTTTGTAAGCATTATAAATAATTATCAAGGACTTGCATGGACGCTAAATTTTATTTTATGTGTAGTCAGCACTTTCACTAAGTTAAAAACATATATTTAATCCCATTTTCAAGTCTTTTCAGAGCTGGTTTGAGAACTACAGTATAATCTTGGGTGTTCATAGAAGAATAAATGTAATGCAGTGAAGAAAAAGAACATATTGTTTGCAGTTGCCTTTCCTTTAAAGGGAGAAAGCAAGCAGGTGTTTGACAGGTGCTCAGAGATTTTGAGCATTCAAAGTAGTCCCAGTAGAACAGAATTTGTGGACCAAGCACAGGTGAGATGATGCACGGTAAATGCAATCTAATTTTACACCTGTAGAGTTTATTGCATGTGTCTCATCATATCAGCTTATCTGTAGTACCTCCTCATTTGACTTGCTACTGGATATCCTGACTCTTGCAGCTCATCCTTCGTTGTCATATTTAAGGTTGCCAAAGTGAACTATCCCTCTGCCATGGTCTTGGACTTGAAGCAAGTGTCGGCAGAGGGTAAAAGAGGACTTCAGTAGAGTTTTTCATCTATGCTACTTCTCAGGATCACTTGCTGTAAAACCTCTAGCATAAGACTACAGCTAGGGTGGCATGAAAAGTTTGTTGATCCTAGTTTTATTTTCCTCATTTATATGCTTTCTTATTAAGACAGGGAGGACAAAAGTGGTAAATATTAAAAGTCAGAGAAATTCTATATACAATTCAAATTTTACATCAGAATCACGTAAAAAGAGGTATTTGGAAGAGTAAATGTGACCTTTTTAGGGCAAAAACATTCAAACCAAATAATTTCTAGCCAAGGATCAAGTATTTTACAAATATATGCTTGTACATCAAAAGATCTGCAATGCAGATTCCTTATTTTCAGTAACTTGACCTTCATGGATTTTCATCTGCAGTAATCTTTCTTTTCTTTTAGAAATGGCAGACATTTATATCATGGTATATTTTGGTTCTATTTTCTGTTGGAAAAAGCTCCACATTTTAATGGAACATTTTCAATTAGGCCTAGCAAATCTGCTACAAAATTTATGCTTTGTTCTTGCTAGCTCAGGTAATTGGTTTCTCACTTCTGTTTCACTTTGGCCTATAGAAAAGTCTGGAACAAATACATAGGCAGACAGAATGTGTATGCCATAGGAACAGATGACATTAAAGGATACCAGTGTGTTTGAGAAGCTATGATAGCTTCCATTTTATACTGACCTTAAAGTAAATTTTAAAAGTGTTGTATAAAGGGATTGTCTGTGTTGGTCTGTGCAGTCCTATAAAAAGTACCAGTGCCTTGTTTAATAAAAACAGGATTTAATTTTCCTTATTCTTCATTTTCTACGGGTAGGGGAAAAAACAAACATCAACAAACAAAGAAGTAAAACAACATCAGGCGAGTTATAACAGATTATATTAGTGAGGCAGACAAAACTAGGTAAAATGTTAAACACCATCAAAGCCATTAACCGAGACAAATATATTTTTTTCACTTTTAAATGTAAAAGTCAGATGCACTGCTGGATTCTAATAAGTGGATTTTCTATTTAGCCAGTTGTTTCTATTCACAATATCCGGCCACCTAGTGACTGATTTGTGCCAAGTGGCATTTCTCCAAATATGTGATATTTCCATGTCTCTGTTCACAGCTTTCTGAAGACAGACAGATAAAAATACATCAGCATATTATTCTACCTGTGGATAGATGAGAATGCATATGAGAGTGTGACTAATGTAATAGCAGCCTAAAAATGCAGTAGAAAGCAAAAGTTTATTAATGATTTTAGAGTAAATGAAATTGGTATTAGAAAGCTAGAGAAAAGCTAAGAGAACCAGCCAAATGTGTCTGAAAAAGGAAACTGTGCAAGCCAGAAAGACAGATCTATACCAAATATAATAAATAGCTGTATTGTAGAAGCTTAAAATAAATACTGTTAAGCCCTTTCATTATCAGTGTTCATAGCAGCTTATAGTGAACATTAAATAAATATTGCATTACAGTCAGTTGTCCAAAGTGAAAAAAAGACACTAGACGACTGTCAGATTGACAGGGCTCACTTGCTTATTTTGAATTGCAAAATCTGGAAGTTTGCTGTAGTGTACACTTAGTGCCTACCAGTTTGGAGCTTCAAAGGTAGGTCTTCCCCCCAGAACTGCAGAAAGGCAAAGAAATAAAGGTTTCCCATTTCCTTCTCTGTGCGGAAGACTCCTATTCAGGAACTTGATGTAGGGCATATCTGGCCACTGTGAAACTTCATCAAAGGGACTTTGTTCTCAGAAAGAAAGAGTCTTAGAAGAAAAAAAAGCTTGGAGGTGGTCTCCTTACCAGGTGGGAACGAATACTTTCACTCTCTTTCTTTCAGTGGGTCCAAAATAGAAGCCACATGGTGATATGACAATGTTTCTGGAAGGGAAGATGAAAGATCTTAACTCCTTTGCAGACAAGATGTCCCAGAAGAGTGTATAAGAAAAAAGATTTATAAAAAAATTGCTTTTTATGTGAATTTGGCCAAGAATAAAAGAAAAGTCATGAATAGTAAATGTGGCTTTTATTGCAAACAGGTTTGCATCTGAGTAATTTTTGTAATACTTAATGTTTCTCCCTCCAAACTGTGAAAGCTACATCTTCTCTCTGAAGATTTTAAAGCAGCAAAAGAGTAAAGAACAAAAGAGCAATGCATAGCATATGTAACCTGTGGTTGATATCTTGGATTTTTTTGTATGTTAGAAGCATCAGACTAGACTGTCACAGAGAATTACTGTGTTCAAGGCACAGAAATGTATTCATTAAGAACAACTTACTCTTGCTCCTTATAGCATTTTAGACTCAGTCTCCACTGTCCATGGAAGAAATGTGAAATTAACATTTGTTAGCATTCCCCAATTACTAAAATATAGTGATCTGGGAGTTTTTAGGAAAGTTCACAGGATTTTCAAACCCTGCTGTTTAAAAGCTGTAGAACTTAGACTATTAGTAGATTTTGAAAAATGTGTTTTCCTCTTTATTGCTCTGTCTCCAAGGTTTTGTAGCAGTATTGATCTTCAAGTCAATGCATCATTATGTTGTTCTGTGAGACCATTCATATCCTATTGCTATGTAAGTGCAGCCACTGGAAAAATACAAAAAGCGTACTTTCAAGGAAATAATACTTGGATTACAAGCAAAATCAAAAGAAGGAAAAGCAACAAAAGGAATTTCACTTGAATCTACAATCAATAATATTTGACTTTATCTGGTACTTAATTGGTTGGTTCTTCAAATGTTTAAAATGGTGGACTACTTGCCCTGGTTAGTGGAGCTGGTTTACAGCAACTATGTACCTTTGTATTGACTGGGGCTGTGTGCTTGTCATGATTACTCTGTAATGGATCACTCAATGAGAAGAATTTACTTGAGCACTGTTAGTTCTTAATAAGTCACCACATGTTCACAGAGCAGTGCAATTCTTCTGTTCTATTCCAGAACTGAAAGATGTTGAAGCAATAATATTACGAGACAATTTATAAAGCAGTGTTATCAAACTGTAAAGAAGTTGAAGTAGAAAGGATTTGCGAGCTGTGAAGGGCTGTCAATACTTTTGCTTAGCTTTGTTTTAAATCTTTAAATTTATTGCATTATTGCTATGTGGAAATTTACATGTAGAGAAAGACATGCTTATCCATACACGTGGACCTACACATGTGTCCATTAAGTAATATGGTTAAGCAATTATATATATACATCCTTCTGCTTTATGTGGTCTTCAATAAATAAGGAATATTTTTTTCTTTTGTTTATTCTAATCCTTCTTCTAGTTTTAATTTTGTCCTTGATAAAATTTAACTTCAGTTAAAGGTAGCTTTAACTCACCAGCTATGGTGGGCAGACATTCATCAGTGATACTTCACCCAAAAGGACTAAGATACTTACTATGTATAGTTCTGTTAATTTTCTTTACTGCATTAAATTTATTTCTTCCATTTCTATGAAAAAGTATATTTTAAATTAAAAGCTCTTTAGGCTTCTTTTGGGTCAGTTACATTCAGGTATATCTTTGTATTTTTGTCATTAACAGGATTTCCTCTACTTACTAAACCTCCAGTTTCTCAAGGATTTCAGTAATGTCACAGCTAAGCATAGAAATCCTAAAAAGAACTCATTATCTAAATTGTGTGTCCCTGTATAATTATGCAAGTCATTCAGCAAAACATTTCTGTTATCATTAAATAGCCAGTTGGCTCCTGTATGCTGGTATGTAACCACAATGACTTCAGCTGAGGAGATATTTAGTGTTGCAATGCATAAAATAAACACAGAACTGTTGATATGACATATTTAGGACAAAAGAAGCATAGATACAGTATTTAGAAAAAAAATGGCATGCTGAATATTTCTGTTTTTGAGACACTGTACAATTTGTTCATATAAATCCTTTGCGGAGTTTTTTTTCAGTTATGAATTCAGAGCATACCCTACAGCACTCTCATGCAGCAGCAACTAATTGAGGGAATTCTTTCTATTATTTATGGACTTTACATTAGCTTAAAATTCCTCATATTTCACAAACAGTTTCTTGAGGATGGAGGAGCATAACCTTGATCTAGATTCTCCAGTTAGATTCAGTTAAGTTCATGTAATCTTACTGCTTCCCAGCCTGTGTACCATCACTGGTTTTATCTGAAGAAAATGTTCTTCTTGAGCAAAAAGAGCATAATGCATCTTTTAATAGAATTATTTTTCAGTGGAAATGTGGCAGGACAGCAATTGCAACAAAGAATTTATATAACGCAGTATGGAATGCAAAACAGCTAAGACAAGAATAGAGAAAGCTTTCAAGATAGCTGATTATTCAAGACTGTTTAGTAGTTAGTAGATTCATACTCTAATCAGTGTTCACAAGGCAATTGAGTGGATTTATCTGGAAAAATTTTGCTGTCTTAAAAAAAATATTTAATACAAAGTCTGATTATATGTTTATGTGCATTTAAAGAAAGAAAATAAGACATGTGTTTTTTTTTTATTGTAAAGACAGTGTGTTTAACAGTAAAATCTGTGTATTTGAACAGTAAACCCCCTTATTTTTGTAATGTAAGTATTGAGTATAGCAAATTTTTTTGTCCTACAAGTGTCATTTTCTTTGCTAGACATACATTTTTGGTTTGGAGGACATTTTTCATCTGGGTGACCTTTCAAACAATCATCTGCACGCAGACAAGAGTAATGAATCTTCTGTTTTCTCTTTTCAGTTCCACTAGGTATTTGTGACAGGGTAGTTCATTACAGTCTTTTCTTCTGGAAGTTGCCTCAAACTTTTTTCTAATGAAAGGCATTTTTTTACCCCTCCTTTAAAAAAAGATAAAAATAAAATCAAGTGTTTCTGAAAAAGTCTTGACAGAACAGTGAAATGTAAGCAGTAAATCCAAGGACTGGATAAAAGGTGACACAGGCCAGGATATTATTTGTGCCAGTAACAATTAATGTAGGAAATACATTTACATGAGTTTTCAAATGCAGACCAAAATCTTTGGAGAAAAAGAAAAAAGCTACACTGCTTCTTGCTCTTAGTCCAAGTTTATTTTTATAAATGGAATATTTTTATTGGTTTGCTCATATATGTAACTCTGACAATCAAAATTACATTTCTATTTATATTGGCAGAAATTTGCAATAAAGTATTTGATGTACTTTTATTGATTTTGCTACAGAGACTCTCTATACAATAAGTATGCCTGGGACCATGTTAAGGCAATGAGACCAGTGGGATTGCCCGTATCCATGTGAGCCTGAGCAGTCAGTCTTAGGAGCAGTGTGGCTGCATGCTGACTGCCTGCTGGGAACAATCCCTGATCCATGCCCTTCTCCCCACACTGTGACTGGGAGAGGTTGTTCCAGGAGAAAATCATTCCAGGCACAATCTCTGGTGCTGTTTGTTTTGGGTTTTGTTTGGTTTATTCTTTTTACTATTTTTTTTTCATTTAATGACTATGCCATATAACTAACTCAGATAAGAATCTCAGAATATTTCTTTTACATAGTTTTTCATGGGTGCTTGAAGGGGGACAAGTAAAGAAGGGGGGGCAGCTGCAATTTTCTTCAAATAGTAGAGAGTAGGGAAACTGCCGTTCTCATTCCTTATTCATTATTTGATCTTTATGATTTCTTCTGTGCATCTTCAAAAGATCTGTATCATCAGTTACTTTGAAAAGTACAAGTATTTCAAACCTTTTGATTATAGATTACCAGGAGTGTAGCCTTCCATGTGCCTGTTTTAAATATCTAAATTTGCCTTAGAGAATCTAAAGAAGCACCTCACAGGTCTTTTTGATTAGTGTTTATACTATTTGAAAGTGTGGCATTTTTTTCTCTTCTTTGAACAAGAGAAGCTCATCTGGATAAAAGAGGACTTCTGTACACTTAGGTACACTTAGGTAGGGGAAATTCTCCAAAGAAATCCCGTGGTTCAATAAAAAAATCCATCCATACAAGAGCTGTATAAACATGACTCTCATGACTACATTACAAATAATTGAAATAAAATCACATATAAACTGGTATTGGGTCACAGCAAAAGATACAGTGGATATTGCTGTGCAGTGATGGATGGAATGTCAAAACCTGATGCTGATTCATGAAAGTCCTGCTACTTCCAAAATAAGCAGCCTTTACATTGCCTTCAAAATCTTGATTGGGGAGGGAACCATTTGCCTTTCTTGGTCAGGATAGATTTTTCAAAAGCCCGTTCCCTGCTACATGGTATATTCACAGACTATTTGTGCTAGCTGTTTGCATGATTTACAGCAGAAAGGATTCAGTCTACATGAGAAATCATTGTCTGGAATAAATAGTACAGAGGCAGTATGCACAGAATGGAAAACAAGCTGAGGTGAATGGTGGCCAAGAGGGTGTGATGGGAGTTAAGTTACGTATATTTTACTTATAACTATTTTAAATCTCTTTGTAATGTATGGCATGATTCACACTGTGAATCTTGAACATTTGCATTTCTGTTCCAGCTTTGAGGAGCAAGAAATACTATGCTCTGTATTAATTGGCTAACTTTGGCTCAAGCTTTTAAGTGTGACAAATGGAGATGTGCCAAACTGGCTGAAAGGAATTCGGGCTGTCAGTGAACCACAGTGGCTGCCAGTTTGCAGACAATTTCTAGTCTTCTTGGGTCTGTCACATCTCTTTCACACTACCTATTTACCATCTGAAAGGAAAGCCAGCACTCTGAGACATAAATAAACGTATTTGTCTTTTATATGAGAGTATTTCTTTGAGAGACTTGTATTACACTGAGCAACACATCATAAACCAACCTGAACTTCTGCAATGACACAAATCACAGACAGGTCTCCTCAAGCAATCAACAATTAAAGTACTGCTGGAAGCCAAAAAGTGTAATTAATAATGAGGCAGCTTTGTGGTTACCACGTAATTTTCTCATATTGGAATGATATTTGTGTTAGGTTAGCTCATTCTCTCCAGGACACCTGAAAGTGTATTTGCGATAGAACAAACAACCTACCCCTGTGGATGTGACAGCAGAAGGCTTTGTTGCTTTATGAGTCTGGTCCAAAGATGCCTTATGTTCCTTAGTTTACAGGAAATGCAGGGTAAACCTTTTATTTACAAATAGGGAACACTTGCCAGAACAGAATAAAAAAGCAGCTGATTAATCAGCATGCAGCTTTCATCTTGTAGGGCCTAGCTGCCTGAACCTTTTTAACATTTGGAAGATTAGCCTTGGTGAGAGAAATGTTGTGTGGAAATGCCTTTGATAGCTCTGTGCTTTAGTCTATCATGCTTTGGAAAGGGGATAGCACTGGATTTGAAAAAGTCTGCATGATAGAACAGAGAATGTTCATATCGGGGGAAAAAAATCACCTCATTCTAGTTCTGTGCTGCTGCCCTTTGAAGCAAAATGAGAGAAAAAGCTTGCTCTGGTGCTTCAGCTGATAAAATCTGCTTTCTGGAATATTACCAAGTCTAAACATATATCTTCTGTGACAAATAAGGCAGACAAAGGATTATATTCCTAAATAAGCTTGGAATATCTAGGCAACTGCTAAGAAAACACAAATAAGGAACAGTGCCCTGCTAGTTCGATCCTTAAATTATGCAGCTGTTCATTACCAGAATTATATATCTCATGCTGCCCTTTGGAAGGAAGGCATGGTGCACAGAGCTGGAACAATTACTGAATTATAGTACAATAAGAAAGGCCTCCTAAAGTGTCACATGCATGTAGAGGAAGATAAGAAAGGCCAGCTTAAGTTCCTGGCATTTTAAAGAAGGCAATCAAGAAACCCTTTGAATTCTTTGGTTTTCTTTCCCTGCAGTTCATCTACATTTTTATGCAAGTCTGACAAAGCATCCCATTCATATGTCAGCACTCTCGTCTCTGGATGCATTAGTGTTTATTACAGGCTGAATTTGCAGATGCTACCATTTGAAAACTGTAATAGAGCCAGTTGTGTGGCCTTAATATTTATATAATTACTAATGATTTCATGCTTTCCTCCCTAGTGCTTCTGAAATAAAAACAGCTACATTAGCATGGTCAAGCATAACAGGGCTCAATACAATCCTGTAAACCTAAATTGTTTTGCCATAACACACTTTGAATTTCATTTTGAAATAAAATATGTTGTGCTAATCAGCTTACTGTTAATGAATGATCTGAGTGACACATTTGGCACATTTTTGCACATTTAGCTATGAGGGGTTTTTTTTGTTTTTTTTTTTTAATATTGATCACACATAAAATGTATACTCTGAAGAGTGGACTGGAATGTCTTGAATCTTTTGTATTTGAAAATAGTATCTGGGACTATGGTCTGGAAATTAGCCTAATAAAACTTTTTATTATTATTCTTTACAGTTTTATATCCAGATACTGCTTCTCTTCATGCATTTGGATTAACTGAGAATACCCATAATCACACAAAGACTTTTAATGAAGGAAAAGTCATACAGTATTTCTAGTGGATATGTTGCTTATACAGAAATAAAGCGTGTTGATAAAGAGTAAGAATTATACTCTCCCAGTATGTTTAATACAATAGTGTTGTGTGTGGCTATGTGTTAAACACTTCCTCATGTAGAAAAAAGGTAAAACCATAAAGAAAGATAATTTACTAATACATCAGGTTTTCTATTTTATTTAATTCATTAGGACTAGAAGATTTCAGTTATTTCTACATTTTGAAGTGAAATAAGAATTAATAGATGGTGTTAGACTGGAAGAGCATTAAAAGATGTTTGGGAGGTTTGTTCATCTGTTATTTTTTATTCTATTGTCCAGAGTTTTGAGGGTGATTCTTTCAGTAAATTATCTGTCAATCAAGATCAAATTCCAATTAAATATTCTGTAAAAATTTAAAAGGAATAATTAAGGAAGATTAATGTTTCAGAGCCTCTCCCTCTTTTGTGTAAATATTACAAAACTTAAGAAAAAGTAAACGCAAAGCAAACCCTTTTGATTGCAGAGACACAAAAAGAAAAAAAATAAAGAATGACTTGCCCTTTAGAGGATCCAACTAACAGAGTTTATATATCTGGAGTTTGGGAATGATCTGTGAACACAAAGAGAGATCTGATAGACTTACTGTGTGGCTGTGCCCTAGAAACAGGTTCTGCATTATCAGAGCTGAAGCACACTTTTATTTTTATCTCAGCTGCTTCTTAACTTTGTTCACAGTGTAGCTTTGCCAGAACTTCTAGGGATTGTGTGTGAGGGCTCTTGTGCCATATACTTTTTTTACTTTGCTCTGCTGTAAGATAGTCACTAAAGGCTTATATCACTTCTAATTTCAATAATATCTCTGGTGTGTAAACTGGGCAGAAATCACTTTTCCACTTGCTGCTTTCTCAGTGACCCAAGAATAGGATGCTTGAGAGGGGAAATAATTAACAACATCAATGCTTGTCACTGTCTCCTTGAACAAGCACCTCAAGTAGTAAAGTGCTTACATTACAAGGGAAGTTGTACCTGTTTTCTGCAATGACAGCTCAGAAGTCTTTTAGAGACAGAAGACTTAGTCTGCAAGATATCTGTCCATCTTCTACGTGGTTTCCAAAAGCAATCAGAAGGCAATATGCCATATGAAGCCATATGACAATCCACCACTGAGAGACTCATTGTAGTTCTATTTTTGTCCAAACCGTTCTGCGGTAAAGGAGCCCCCAAAGGGAGACCATGTGCACGGTTGTGGTCTCAGGTCCACGCACTCACAGTTCAATTTACATGTGGACACCACTATGCCTGCATAGCTCCTGTCTGACTGGTGTTGGGCTACAGGTGGACTTGCTGTTTATTATTTGCTCGTATTATTTATTTGTGGTCGATAGATAAGGTCAGAAGGGGAATTTCAGGACAAGAAAGTGGGTTTAAAAAATGTTCTGAGAAATGAGAGAGTTCCCAAGAGGAAGCATGATATGAAAGCTTATGGGTTTAATGGAGTAGAACAGAGGCTCCCTAGGCCCATGTAAATCTACAAACAGCATGGGCATTATTTTAAAACTAGAAATTGTATGTTATTAAAATCTTGCCAATTCAGACTTGAATGATCTTTGCAGCTGTAAACAAAAGCCATTACTAGGACATTCACTTAGACTGCCACCAAAAATTAAACTGTGAAAGCTTACCATTACAGTTTTAGAAAATGTGTTTGCTCTCATGCAAATTTTGCATTTAGATAAGACAATTGCCAAACTAAGTAAAGTAGTACCTTTCAATTGGTAATATTGCTAGCTTTTACGATTAGGAGCTCTGGTTTTGATCATGGGTATGGTTTGAATAATGTGGTTTGACATGTCTGGATATTTGAGCCTGGTCTCCCAAATTTCTCTGTCTCTCTAATCCATAAGATTTCTCCACTTGCAGTATTTTATTTAGGGTTGCAATTTATTATAACTGGTAAAATGGTGCATAAATCCTTTGAGGGAAAGCCAATTTTACAATTAAAATATGACAGGTCAGTAAGTCTTCTTTTTTTTTTTTTTTTCTTGTCCCAACAGTTGTCTGGTTAGCAATAATGCATGTTGCAAATGTATATTTACTAGTAATCTAACTTCATTTCATTGTTTTTTATGTGGCTGACATTAAACAGTACTGGCTTATTTTTTTGTCTCTGTAAGAGGGACAGATACTGGGGGTAACATCCTCTAACTGTAGTGCTTCTGTAACAGCTGGTATAGCTGGGGATTTGGTTTATGATGTCTGTTCTTTAAAAAACCTTTTAAAGCAGTTCTTTATTGAGAGGGGAAAAAAAAAAGATTTACATTCATTTTGTGATTCTTTGTTCCTATGGAAATTGAAGACACCTTTTTTTCTATGAGATGAATTTCAACTTCTCATATCTCTTGAGAATGAATTTCAGGCACTATGGGAGAACAAAAGAGAGCATTTTTAAGTAGGAAGAGTGCTTTCAGCCCAGATACAGAAAACATGACACCCCCCCACAGTCTGGCTTGCTAGAGGGGTTACTAGTCTGTCATCTCTAGCACAGTTATCTCAGTACTTCTTTTGAGTGACATAAGAAGACTCAAATTCAGGCCTGTGAGCTGCAGATAACTTTTCCAGAGATCAAACAGAGAAAAAAAAATGTCTATTTTGGCTTTAAACATTGGATTGTAAATATAGGACTGTTGTTTTTATTATTGACAAGCACTTCTTTGTACCTCTTTCTCTGCAGTCTTCAAATTCTATCATCATCCATTAGCTGTAGACAACCTAACAGGAGATTTTTTTTTTATTTGCAGCAACTTTGAATGCTTGCCTTCTCTTTATGGCTGCTGCTGCTGCTGTTAAAATATTCATATCCTTGATTTTGAATAAATAAGGTCTCTATGTTTCTCTAAATCAATGTGGTTAAAAAAAAAAACCTTTTCCCAGAGAATTCTGGATGAAAGCCAATTTATCCTTACAATAAAAAGGTGCTTTCGTGCTGGAGATTTGTAAGCTCTGACTGAAATGCAAAGATGATTCTGACAGCAACTCTAGGGTAAATTAGGAGTAATTCAGCTGAAGTCAATTGGTATTGGTGTAAACAAGATGAAAATCAACCTTTGCATATATGAAACAAACACGTATCTTATAATGAGTCACACTGTTACAGTAGAAATGTGTTGCAATGAATGTTTCACTAAATATTTGAATGCTGGCAAACATTTCCCTGGTAGATGTCTTAAATGGGACATAGAAAATTTAAAAGGATATATCATGTATCGGGGACAATAAATAGAAAGGACTCTTCTGTTGATGTAGCAATTGCTTACCTGAGTCATGAGACAAATGTGACAAAAGAGAAAACATATCCTCTGTAAATTCCCTTATTCAGGAGGGAGGGATACCCCTTCTTTCAAAACCAAAACTCTTATTGTTATATTAATCATAGCCTGCATTACAGGAACCTCACCCTTCATTGATGCTTTGCTTCAGGGAGGTGTCTAATGCATCTCTCTGAAAATAATTTTGTTCAGAAGTTTTACTGTCTATTCTTCTTGCCTTCCTCATTTAAAAGTCCAGAAGATACCTAAGTACTTATAGGGCATCCATTGTTGTGGTATTAGAGAGCCATGTAATCCACAATTCATTGCATTGCCCTGTAAGGTATGGAAATTCCATTATATCCTCATTTTATAAATGAGCAGTAAAGACACAGAGGAACTAAATGGCACAGCTAAGGTCACACAGATTATCTTTGATTTACTAGATATTTTGAAAGATCTGTCTTCTATTGTTTCAGCTATAGAAGCTAAGGATGCCACGTACACACTTGATCTAGGAACTTCGAGTAATTTAGTAGTCAACAGGAAGAAGTAGACAGAGCCAGGGCACAATTCATCTCATCGTAAAGTAAAACCTAAAGGAGTTCAGATGAATCATGTAGTGAAAGATCCTGTTTAAGGAATCTAGATGATTAGCTGAAAGGTATTCTTCAATTAGAAATGGCAGTATTTCATCAGATCATTCCTAGTTCTAGTGCCTTCTTTTACTAGATGGGATTTTTCAAAAGCATTCATACTGAAAAATCCTATCTTCTTGCTTAGACTTCTTATCCTTAATGCTACATATTATCTCTGTAAGGAATTATAAATCCTTTTATCTATCTTGTATTAGAAAGTGTACATTATGCCTATAGTGTCTTAATACTTTATTACAATGTAAACTTCTAATGCACATCAGCTGCCTTGACTGTAGTCAAACATTAAGAACTGAAATGTAAGACTATATATAGCCTTCCACTAATATGCACAATAAGTCTGCTGGTTTTCATGTGGAATTTTTGCTGATAAAAGAACCTAAATTTTGGGAAGGGGTCCAGTAGTTTGTTATCATAGACACTGTGTCAACAGATTTATTCTCATGACAGCAATATCTCTTAATTTGCAAAATCATGTAACATCTCTATTTGTTTATCAATGGTCTTCACCTTCTTCTCTCTCTGGCTTTATTCTCCTAAATGAAGAAAGCTAAAATTTCCTAGTCATCTATAACAAGAAAGACTCCTTTTCTTTATCTTTCTCTAGTTCTTTTGTTGAAATAACTTTGTCTTCACTGAAAATACTTTACTGAAGTCCCGAGAAATGAGATTTACTCAATTTTCTTTGCTTCTAAATAAGAAGTAATTTAACATGATAATCTCACATTATCTACCATTCATGAAATGTGTGTCACATCTTCTCATTTATAGGTTGTCATAGTGTTATATTTTTCATTTTTAATTCTGTTTAATTCCTTCAGTTCAATTCTTATAGATTTGTGGCAACTTGTGCTCACTTTTCTCCCCTCTAAGTCTGGCTGTACATTTATGACATCCCAGCTGGGTAGCACTCATCTCACACTTCACTTCTTTATAAAATGGGTTGATGTTGAATTTGGATTTTTCCTCTTAAATAATTGCACCCATCTGTTTGTAGTAAATGCCTCCCCAGTAAACGGCAGGTACCAGAGAAAAGTACACAGTATGGACAGGGAACCTTAGGTGATACACAACAGAGTTAGCGTGAATTTCAGTAACTGTTTCTAGTTGGTGTTGTGACTGCTGCAGGCCATGCTGAGGTGGGCATTTGTGCAAACAAACACTGCAGTCTTACTTAATCAGCCTTGTCAACAAGGACATCTTACTACCTCCATCTTTTAGCTGTAAAATAGCAGGACCCTGAAGGTTAACTTAGAAAACTAACACAGACTCAAAGAATACACTGTCAGTGCATAACCATTAGAACAAAGAAAGTTTTTAATGTTACTGCCTTCTGGGAAAGGGATGTGCAAGACAGCAGTGGACAAATTACCAAGATGTTTATGTCATTCCCATGTTCTTTGACAACACGGGCATAGAAACTGACAGAGTGCAAAGTTCCTTTGAAAGTCAGACTACTGAGAAGTTGCAAACTGATTACCTGAGACTATGAAATAGATTAATTAACTAAGAAAAAAAAATGCAGTGTTTAATAAAATGTTTCATATTCAAAGTGTCTGCCAGGTGTTTTCTGCTTTCAGTGCTATTTTTCTTCCCACAGCAGGGAACAAAGTTTTCCATTATAAACAGTAATATTGCTAGCACTTAATGCCTGAATGGAGGACCAAACACAAATTACAATGTAATCAATCTTTTCAAACTTTTTTGAAGGCTTTGTCATTTCATCTTGCTTTCAAAAAGGCCATTACCATTAGTGGAAGTTTCAATTGTTTCTTCTTCAGTTTTGTTGGCCTGACCACTGCCCTACAGCTACAGCTTTTGTCCCTTAATACTGCAGAAATCCATACTGCTATGGGAAGAGATGTGTATTACTGTGAAAATGAATTATGTCCCTACTACTGCTATGAAATTCCATTCTACTTTTTGTGTCACAATGCAAAAATAAAAATAATAATAATAAAAAAAAAACTCTAGAGAAATTGTTCTTCAGCACATACTTTGAGACTATCTGAAAATCTTGCTAGTGTAGGGGTTCTGTTCTGTCCACATGGAATCCACTCACAAGTAAGAGAGCTCAGGAAAGACAAATTACTTCAATGGGCTTAATTTTGTAAGCAAAACATATGTGGTTTGTTGCAGCAGTTAGTATAATCTTAAGAACTGTTCAGGTTTATTTCTGTACATTTGGTTTGGTGAATTACAATATTTTATTGACTAGACCAATTGACAGGATTGACAGAGTCTGTTAATCCAAAGGAGAAATTAGAATATATATGTATCTATGGTTGCCATGTAGGTTTATACATTGTATATGTCTAAAATCTGAATCTGAATCTCAGTCCTATACTTTTCTTATCTGTGCATAATCAATTTAGATCACAGAATCTAGGTTGAAAGAGACCCTCAAGATCATCTAGTCCAACCATCAGCCCAGAAACACTATAATCACCCCTAAACCATACCCCCAAGTGCCACATCCAGACACCTCTTGAATACTTCCAGGAGACTGTCTCCACAGCTGAACACTAGGCTGGAAGGAATCCTACCTTACTTAGGACTCTGTGTTTAAGTAACCTTAAGTTTTATAGGTAAACGAATTACAAAAAAAGAAGTCTCATCAGTCATTTTAAGTGAAATCTGGTACCTAAATACAGTGATATAACTGTGCAAGAGACGGATTTGTCATCCAGGCAGCTGAGAAGATGGTGGGAGGAAATACTTTTTTGAGAAAATAAACCCCACAGGAATACTGAAAAGAACCATGTTGAAAACATGTCAAAAAAGAGAGTAAGCAGTACTATTTATAGTTTGGAAAAAGTAGAGTCCTGAACTTGTAAAGGAGGAATTGGAGTGATATGTAGGGAAGCTAAATGCTAAAACAATGACTTGTAGGTCACAAGGGAATTGATCTGTTTCCTTTAGTGCATGCCTTCCTAAATCAGGCTTACCTGAAAAATTCATTTGGTGTTGTATAGAGACAAAAGACAAAGTTTTACACCCAATGAAGGCAGCAGCAAAACTCTGACATATTTCAAAGGAGAAGTGGTATGTGACCAATGAATGTGTAGAGAAACACATGCCTGCCTCTTCTAGCCCACCAAATAAATTGGCCTGAAATACATCCATTTGTCTATCAATAAAGTATTCTGGCATCTCAGGTCGTCATGCTTTTAAGCATTTAGCATTGTTTTTAAATTACTAGCTGCCACTGAAGTTGCCATTAATAAATTAACTCACTTGATACAAGGGTAATAATCTTCTTAAAAGTAACTGTTAATTCCCTCATGACTCCAGTTTTCTATTAGTTCCTTTCCTAAAGCTAAATTGTTGGCAAAAAGCCATGCATTACTTGCTGGTGTTTGCAGGGAAAGACAGGGTGTCCTAACCAAGTGTCAGTGGTCCTTTTCAGCGTTCTTTGTCTCAAATCAGTCATTGAACCCAAGCGCAGGACAAAGTCATTAACAGCCCAATAATTCTTAGGTGTTTTGACAAGATGTTCTATAAACTGCAATTAACATCTGCACTGCTGTTCCTGTCAGGGAGGTGAATGGAAATGTTAAGTGAGCTGAATTCAATGACTGGAACTCTTCATCTACTTTTCAGATTTTGGTAAATCACCTTGTTTTGGTTTGGGTTTTTTTGTTTGTTTGAGTTTTTGTTTTGTTTGGTTTTTTATTTGTTTGTTTTGTATTTTGTTTTTATTTTGGTTTTTTTTTGGTTTGGTTTGGTTTTATTTTGGTTTTGGTTTTTTGTTTTGTTTTTTTTTTGGTGGATTGATTGGGTTTTTTTAGTGGGTTTTTGTATTTTTAATACAAGAAGAAAAATACATTATTTCATTCAGGCTGTTAATCTGTTTTATTAGTTTTCAGTTCTACAACAAATTCAATAAACACAAATCTGTTCGTACTGCCCATTATTTTCAGAATCTTGAAAATGATAAGCCGGTAATATACCACATTAAGAAGGAGTCCGAAATTATAGTATGCCTTTTTTCTTATTTTTTCCTTATTTACTATTACCATATGGAAAATAAAACCACTTTACCCTTGTGTCTCAAACTGGAACCAAGAAAAAAAAAAGAGGTTCAGTGTACTGCCAAGTATTCACAACTCTCATCTTATAAAAATTGTCAGATTCTTGTGACTTAGCAAGGAATAAGTTTCTAGCCACATTTTATAACGAGATGAATTTTAATAGGATAAGCAAGTCTTAGTTTGTCTTTTGGTATTATACAAAACCAATGGTTTAAGGAAAGTAAACCAAGTTTTTCTTGGTATACTCCTTCCCAAAAATTGCTTTACACATGAACAAAAATTCACAGATTTCCAGTGATTTTTTTACTATTTGAGAAACTAGGCTGTGGACAGTCATAAAAGAGAATGTAAAGATCCTGTTGCATATGTAAATGTTGATGATCTGTGCTCATACTAATAATTCTCCTTTGAGCATCTCAATTAATCCATTTTAATCTATTTAAAAATCCAAAATATTTGATTATATTTGATGGCTCAAAAATGTCCAGGCACCTGGAGATGACATCCAGGATATTCCTTTAAATGTGCTAGTTTAGGCCTACCATATGTTCATTTCATCCACTAATTTCCAAAAATCCTTTTACTTCATACTTAGATTTGAGTGCAAGTTAAAGTGGCCTACTTTCTAGCTATTCTTGACTGAATAAATATAATACAGTTAAAAAAAAAAAAAAAAAAGACGTAAGATGTTTGGAAGGCCTAGTTTGCAAAGATTTTTCATTAAATAGATAAAAGAAAAATAGAAAGTTTTCAACCTCAATTAAATGAGTTTTCAACCTCAATTAAATGCTAATTCACTATTCATGTGAAATGTTGTTTGATTTCAACTTTAGAATCACAAAGATATTTTTTCTGCAGTCTTCCAGGTAAGATTTGAAAGCCTGGAAGTATAGCTCTTGCCAACTATTAGAATAGGATTGTGTGGCTAACCAAAATTATTTGGTGCATGCAGACGTTGCTTTCACATTAATTTTCAGTACACATTGAATGTAATGACTAAATGCTGCACAGATTAACTTTCAAGCATGGTTTGATAAAATGTGTTTTGAATCAGGAACATTTGTTTAATGGGAGTTTTACTGTAAACTATATAAGCTCATTAAGAGATTTACGGATATCCCTTCTGAAAAACTATGTAAGTGAATATAGTTTTTAAAGAAAAAGGAGGAACTATAGCTCAGCTATAATGAAGGAGAGTGCTTTCTAGTATTCTCTGTGTAATATGCCTGCAGTTCTGACAACTCAACTGGCACAGAACTGAATTTTACAAAATTAACTAAACGAGATGCTGTTACACAAGCAGAGTTAGGAAATGGTTCTTTTGTCTCTGGATTAGTTTAATGACATCTCTGATGTCTATGTCCTGTGATATTTATCAAGGATACAATTTTTGTAGCAAGGAAAAAAAATCAACAATATAATCAAGCTTACTGGGCACCTAATTTAAGCACTTTCTTCTGTCACATACTTCAGTTATTCAGTTTATGCAGTTTAAATTAGGAGAACGAGTACCCAGAATTAGGTCCAAATTCTGCTATGAAAAATATACTTCAAAAGGTCTTCTCAAGTCAGTTAAACTGCTTATTTACATAATAGCACACTTGTGTAAGGCATCTGCCACAAATTTGCAACAAATTCACAACAAATTCAGTTTAACCTAAATTTGATTTTGGACTTATTTGTACTGAAGGAAAACAGAAAACCAAGAAACATACATTACTAATAGAGATTCATTAAAGTGATGTGTTTCAGCTTAAATTTAATGTTTGTTCAGATAGCTGTAATTAACCTAATTACAGAATGAATTTCATAATTTTAAAAGAAATTAAGAAAGGTAATTAAGACTATTTTTGCATAGAGGACTAGAAGAAATTTGAAGTATTAATTTTCGGAAAGGCTCTCTCTCATAACCCTCCTCCAGGCTTCCCAGAATCACTTTTCCTGAGTATGCATGAGATGAACTGCCCTTTGGGTATTATGGGTAGTGTAGTTGTCTGCTGTTATTTTCACTGGCTGCTGGACCCATTTTACTTATAGTGCAAAAACTCAATTCAAGAGTGAATAACTCTATCTTCTGGAATGGCAGCAAAGATCTAGACTCATCACATCCATTTTAAATACATAGAGCTGGATATAATTGCCATAGATGGACTCACTATTTATCAACTGACAGAAACTCACACCTCCAGAAAGTGAGTCAGGTCTTCAGAGAGCTGAATCACTTTGTGCAAAGGCTTCTCTCCATTAATAATAGAAAGAGGTTAGGATGACTTCATACCCAGCTTGAGCAATTAAGTTGCTCATTTTATGAGGGATTACATTAACTTCAGTGTTTACCACTCTATATTTCCATTCTGTTCTTAAATGAAGATAAAAGAATTGGATATGTATAATATCTATAAAAGTAAAAATAAAGAAAACGCATGTGATATACATACAAGTAATATATATATATATTTGTATAGATTGCACAGTTCATCATATATATGCGTATATATATGATGAATTGTGCTTTATTCAGTTAGTGCTTATTAAAGTCAATATCCTTACTTTGATAATAACAAAGGGTATCATGGCTTCCCTCAAGGGAGGCATGATATGTATTTATCACATGCCCTTGAGGCATGAGATGTATTTATCACAACTCAGAAAATCATGCTTTTGCTATAACATAGAAAATTATCTGGAAAACCAACTCCTTAATTTGGGCTTCTTTTGAAAATTGCAAAAATCAGATTAAATTCAACTTGAATGTTTGGGGGTTTTTGTTTGGGGGTTTGTTGGTTGTTTTTTTTTTTTGGTTGGTTGGTTATTTTTTTTGCTGCTGTATGTCAGTTAATGGGCAGGCATATAACACCTGCATAAAAAATTTACACTATGTGGTGTAGAAATAAATATTGTTCAACTCAGTTTTACAGCATTCTGCCAGTTTTTCTCATTTTGAATAATACCTTTTTTCACATTGAATCCCATCTTTTCTCAAACACAGTTTGTAGAAATTACTAACCAAAATTTGATTTTATGATAAACAACTGACTGAATCTTCCAAATTGAGACTTAAGGTGTTTTTGACTGACGGCATGTTTGGGTTTGGGGGCATATTAATAGATCGGAAAATGCGACCACGTCAAAAGTGGTGCTGTCTCAGCATGTTGCCTGTAAATCAATTCAACAAAATATTTTGATCAAGTATCATAAATATTTAGGTGTGAGATAAAAAAGATAGTAAATGATTTTGACCATGAGATGCTTGATGAATATTTTATTATCACCATCCATCATCACCTTTTGGGAACAAAGACTTTTTTTAGGCAGCAAAGTGAAGAGCTACATAATGAAAAAAGATTAATGTTGAAAATTAATATTATTACAAATATTTGAACACTGGCTGTGCTTTGGTCTCATTAAGTGATCCAATCAAATTTAGAAGGTTCATTTGAATCCTCTGAGGAGTTTTTATATGTTAGATTGTCCTGCTAAAATTAAATGTGTGGCAGGAAAAAATGCCAATTTTGAGGAAATAAGATTAGATGGGATAGTATTCTACATAGGAGTACCTTGAGTGTACAAGAAGATGGATGAGTACCATGCTATGCTGAAGATGGGTGCAAATTTATAAAGATATGCTGTCTGCTCTTTGTGTGCCATAAAGTCTGTCTAAATTACAATATCCTCTCAGAGAGAGAATCTGCTGTTCTGGCTGCCCATGTATTGTTGAATTTGGACTATCTCCATTTGCAAATGTTGACTTTTCCACTGTGCCCAGAGAATGAAATCTGTATGAGAGAAGCATTTAATCTTTATTTATTCGTTAACAGACATTTTCCTTTTTTTTCTTTTTTTTTTTTTTTGCCAAATCTGTTTGCATTTCTTTTCTCCTGCCCCTCCTGCAAGGTGACTGTCTGCATCCACAATGTGACACTTCAGCTAAGAATACAAATTACAGTCTTTTGTGGGGGGTTGTTTATTTGCTTGCTTGTTTGTTTGAATGACAGAATGCATTAAGTCAGAATAACAATCCCAGATATTATTCTGTATCTTCTGTATTTTTAAAGGGTACACTACAACTGGCTATATTCGTCAGTGAAATTTTACAACTGTACAAAATACAGTTTTGTGTTAATTGTTGCTGATATGTAGATTTTTAAGATGAGACAGAACCACTAGATTATCCAATGAACCTACTTTTTTAACTACAAAATATAAAGTTTCACCCACTTAAATTAAAATATAAAAATAAGTAGTGACATAAAGACCTGAACACACACTATGCAATCCATGATAACAAAACTGGATTTTTATGACCAGTGAAAAGCACTGCATCACTTGGGTTTGAGCTGTTCAGTTCAGCACCTCCAGACCATGGTGTTTTGTAACAACTTCCTGTGGCTGCTTCCTACACCCTTATTGCAAGGACCATGCTCTTTGAATTTCAGTTGCAACTTGCCTGCAGAATGGTCACAGGCTTAACATATGTCAATTTGTCTTTCTATTCAGAAACACTAGACAGTACTAAGTAAACTTGACCCCTAGTATCTCACAAGCTCAGCAGACACGCGAGTTGTATTCAGTCAAGATTAGGAGATGGACTGCTTGCCATCTTCTATGGACAACTGAAGGGTCGAGTTTAGTTAAATGTCTGTGATTTTTCAAGCAACAGAGAAAGTACATCTAGGACTTGAAAATGTATTTTTTTACTCTAAGATGTTGCTAAGAGTTAAGTCCCAAATAAATTCAGTATTAAATAACTTCTGTATAAAAACCTCAGAACTAAACCAGAGATGTAGTAACATAGCTGAACTAATTTGAAGTGTGTAAGATGGCAGAGGCAGAGATGTTCATGTGGCCTGCCTATAGACTGACCTTCCTTTTTGAAACAAACTATTTTGAAAGACTTCATGGGATTATTAGCAACTGTAAACCCTTGTAACTCAACTAAACTCTACTGAAATTCCTTATATGCTTTCTCTAAGTGTATTTGCTTTGGCATAGAAAGACGCAAACTTAGTCTTGCGGCACCTACTTTGCACCTAGCTGGACAGTAGATATAACAGCCTATTTTTCCCATATGCAGGTACAGGCCACAAATTTCTTTTCAAGTTGTGTGTAGGTAAGCAGGTCTAGGAAATCAAAGATTTAGTTCTCAAAAGTGTTATAAAATGAATCCCATTTCTTAGAAGGTGTCTTACCTTGGAAGATGCAAGGAAGTAAAATTTTATTTAGGCTGCCTCAAAGGCTCTCTAGAACATGTCTACTTCCTGACCATGCACACATGGACATGCATAGAGGTTTTTATACATGTATGTCAATGCAGAAAAAGTAATTGAAAATAGGCACAGATAAAAATAACATATTGATAGCAGAGCCTTTACTGATGGAGGTGTACCTTGTAAATTGTAATGGTATTGAATTTCTAGGAACAATACTAGAAAAAATATAACAAACTAAATAACATTTTCTTTCATTGTACCTTTTTAGTGGAGCAGCTACAGGTGAAAGAAACTTGAGGCAAGAAATACAGAATACTTCAATAACTTTTCCTTTGCTTTCTTAACTCTGAAAAGATACAGACATGAAACCTCAGTCATCAGAAGATTGTGTAGAAAAAGAATTTTCAGTACTTGAATAATGTTGCCTTCAAAATTTAGCTGTCCATGTAATCCAAGAAGTCATGCATAGATTTTGTAATTATAGTTTTGATCTTGGACATTTCTGTGGAACCCATCTGGACCACTTAAGTACTTCACAGAATACGTAGATCTTATTCTGCCAGGTTTTCTTGTCTTTTTAGAAAATACTTTTTTTCCCTGCCTTTCTGTATTCTAGGCAGTCCCACACACACTTACCTCCCCTGCTTCCTGTCCTGCCTGTTATTGTGCTAATTAAGGATTCTGGCAGCTTATCTCCGCTAAGTAATGCAGATATAAGCCAACACTACAGTATTATTTATTTCAGATGTGATGAAAGGGAAGTTTGGGCCAAGACAGGGAACAGAAAGTAGCAGGGGTTTCTTGATCTGTACCTGAATACAGAGGATGGAGCTCCAGGAAGGAGAGAGGGAAGCGGCAGGTTACAAGGTAGAAGTGATAAGTCTGCCCAAACTGGCAGTCACAATGATAAGAATCCAGGGACCTTGGAATAAGGTGATTTGAGGAAAGAATGTGAATTTATCAGCACTCACTGTGCCAGGTAGAATGACCATGGAACAAGTCACTAAAAATATACATTTCTAGTAGTGACTGAATCTTCCCGTCAATTAATAATACCAAGGAAACACATCTAGCATGTGTGTGGCTTTGTAGTCGTGATTTTATTTTAACGGATTGGAAAAAAAAAGAACAGTCTTATTTATTTAGCTGATGTTTAAGAGCAAAAAATGTCAGAAGAATCTTTTTCATTATAAACTCTTTTCCCATTTTTATATTTAATATACAGAGTAATTGGAAAACCTCTGTGAAATGAAATAATATCATTTCAGTTCCAATATATGCGTGGAAGGCTGTAAAAACACGTGGTCTCTGAAAAGGTCATTTAGTAAAGTAGCCCATGAAAGCTTAAAAAAGCTTTCTGTATTTGAGGTTAAATAGAGCTGAAAATGTTGTTGCTGTTGTTTTCTTTTCTTTTTTCTTTTTAAGATGCAATATGAAAAGTTAAATAAATATGATTGTCTGAAACATAACTGTGGCCATGTTCAAATGCGTTATACTTAATGTTATAGTGCCCTCAGGAAAAGAGTATCTTTTTTTTTTTTTTGGGACCAAGAAGTCTCACTGAGTGGAACTTATCTTGTGGCCTTGAATCTCTCAGAATTGAAGAATGAATTTTCTGGCTTTAAGCAAGACAATTTTAAAGAAGCAGGTTGAAAAGCAGCTGGTCATCACACCAGAAGCTAGTTGCTAATTGCAGCAGTAAGTTAATCAATGAAATAGCTGGTTAGCTTCTGGGTATAATAAAAAGAGATAAAAGACCACACAGAAATTCCAGCATTAGGGTATGACCAGCTCTTGAGTGGCATATATTATTTTCTTTCTTACACCTGTCTGCTTTTGAGTAGGCAAGTCATGCATCTGCTTGACAGCTATTAACAGAATAAAATAACAAGCATTTTTTGGTAAGATCTGATATAAATATTTACAAAGACAATTTAAAAGGGTGCTTGTTATGCACTTTTGTGTTTGCTTTCAAAACATTTAACTCCAGAGACAGATGGCTTGTACAGTTTTATCAGCACTTGTGTCATTATATATTCAAGCAGCCAAGACTGATAACCAGCTTCACAGATTATGGATTATTCAGAGAACAAATACTTTGAAAAAAAAATCCCCCACGTATCAGTAGAGCACTTCAGTATGGAAAAGCTTGATACAGAAATTTAAGTGGTATTTTTGCAAAGAGAAAGGAAACAAATTAATGCAATTATAAAATTAAAGCAGCAGGAACAGGTTTTTAAGTGGTGTCATTGTATGTGGTAATGAAACAACTTCAGAAAATTGGGGGAAAACTATTGTTCAGCAGTGGTGGAGGAGAAAGATAATTACCATTAAACTAACATTATGCTTTCTCAATACATAGCAGCCAACTCTTCAGTTCAAGCTATCTCCAGACAGTCTCTCTCCTATCATATTGCTCATGATCATTTCACTTGCTACTAAATAGCAACATAAATAATAAAGATTCTTAGAAAAGAATAAACTTTCTATGACTGAGAACATAATAAAACAAAAGAAAAGCTGAAAAAAACCTTAATGGTTGAAAGACTGTCTTTTTTTTCTTTTTTTTTTTTTTCTTTGTAGGTGAGATTCCTTTTTTTCACCTTTTTGGTTTCTTCCTGTCTCTCACAGTAGAACATCTGTAGAATCCCATAAATCCTGACAGTCACCATTATTAGCAATAACATTTCGTGAAAAATTATGCTTATATCTAAGGGTCTTAACTGGAGATATCTGTGACAGACAACACACACATTATGAATGAAGTCGTCTTTCTCCTGAATCAGTAAGCATGATTCCCTATAGCAGCTCAACAGTAAAATATATTATTATAACAATCTGCATTTCTAAAAAAAAATTACTTCATGGATTTCTTTTTGTTTTGTAATGGCTCAAACCAAAAGTGATTAAAATAATAATTGTAAATTTGAACCTCACAGTATTTTAGAAAGGCAAGTAAACATTCCCTGTATTTTAAAGATTAGAAAGCATGAGACAGAGTACTGGAAAATATGCATACTAATTTGAGTAGGGGTCTGAACCTTTCTTAATTCTGGATATGCATTTTATTCATAGATTTATACATACAGGCATATGTAGAGGTGTGTGCAGGGTTATAACATGGCTCACAGATATTTGAACAGTTATGTAGCTAAAAGAAGTGTCTTGCACTGGGAGAACAAGTGTCCCCTGGGTTTCCTAGTGCTCCCTAAAAAAGAGGGTCTTGCTCTCTCTACAATTGCCACTTGGTGTGACTGACACCCATACAAAAAATTGTAATTTGTCTGCAGTGGTATTTTGTTCAACTGAAAAATGCCAAGGAGCAGTTCCTGAACGGGCAAGCATCTCAGCATTGTTACCCCATTCCTGTTTGCTGCTCTCAGTAGTAAAAGATATCTGAATATTCTAGTGCTCTCTGGAAAATCTGTCAGCTTAAAGATGGCTAAAGCAAAGGATGTTTAAAATTCATTCTGAGTTTAACAGCATTAACTGCCTAGCACTGTTACCAAAGAAAGCAAAACACATGAAGTAAATCTTCCAAAGAGTTTGACATGTAGATTATAGTGCCACATGCATATTTATTCCTAAGTAAATCCAGCTTATTGCTCATTTAAATTTTAAATGGAAATGATAGTCTTATCTCTTGAAATTTATTTAACTGAACAGAAAAAGTAACATATCCCCTTAAGAACTATCATATTGAAGGCTCTCCTGTTAACCTTTTATTCCACTGTAGGCTGGAAGCACAGAGTGTATGCACTGTATTTCTTGAAATGTGTCATTCTGTGGTGAAAGGTTTTCTTTGTTTTTTGAAAGTTTTCATCCCTGCCAAACTTTTCCTCATTGGTCAGCAAAATACTATACTGTGAGAGGAGGCAGGTTGAAAATAGTTCTGCCACTTCTTACTTTTTTCTTCCAAAATGGGAAAAAAATAATTAAACTTATGTTGTCTGCCAGAAAAAGAAAGAAAAAAAATCAGCTTTTAACCTCTGCAAATGTTAAAAATATTCTATGGATGCTTATTATTGTTTTGTTTAGGTTTTTTTCCTCACTAAGTAGCTGCCTCAGTTTAGTCAGAAGTTCACACTAGAAGATTCAAAGAGTTTTATAGGAAAAAAAAAGTATTTTCCAGGGAATTATGACAAGTCTCTTTTTAGAATTGTGGTTCATGATTCTCATTGAAATCTCTCCTAAGCTCCTACTTTACAGCTACTTTTTTTCCTAATGGTTCTGGTTTAATTATTTCATCTTGTATTTATCTAAATAGAAAGTAACATTGATTCTATACATTTTTCATGTTCTAGTTTCCAGCAATAGGACACTTTCTTGTATGAGGAATGTGGTAGCAACTTTTATTATAGCTTATTATTTTTTGTCACATCAACAGAGTACTGTATATTCTCCAGATATTAAAAAGAGGAGCTGCTCAGAGATAAGACTAGATAATTACATTGTAAAATATAGGAATATATCTGATGGTATTTTTTATACCTGTGTTTAAAAACAGTGGGAAATGAATAGGAGTTTTCATAAAATTAATTGAGCTAATGTCAGTGTTCAGAAAAAGATCTGTTATTAAGGGTAATTTATTGTATATTCATGGAGTACAAGACAATAAAAAATTATTTGGCATTTTAACACAGAAATCTTTGTTAGAGTGTCTTCACTCATCATTTTGAGTCTCAATTATGTTATTATAAAGATACACTTTTTTTTTAAACACCACTGACATTTTTCTTCTGATTAGTAACTTTGTTATTCATGACTCCTTGCTAATGTTCTTCCTCAAAGATCAATCTATAATTTCCTTCCTGTCACTGGGCCATTTAATCAAGGAAATATGTCTTCTTAACTCTTCAAATGTAGTACTAGCCAGTTGATTTACTCTGAAGTTAAGACATCTCAAAATTCTTGGTCAAAATTACAACAGTTAGCAAAGAATCATGACAAAGAATATCTCAGGTATTAAGAAATACCTAACAAAGACACACAAAGTGATTTCTCTGCCTTTTTCCTGGCTTCATCTTCCTCATATATCCAACCTGATCAGATGAGTAAATTAAGCCATTTGAAAATCCAGTAAGGCTGAGAGGAATTTAGTGTTGCTGAAGGCATGGGTGACCTGTCTGCTTGATTGCAAGAGGCCTGCAGCTGGCCAGCTGTGTCCTCAGTAGTGTGTGAAACATGATTTAATATGCATAGTACTTCAGCAAACTTCATTTATGTCTCCTCTGGTCTTATATTAATATCTTACAAAGGTTTATGAGAATAATTCTTTATCAAGTACAAGATTTACATAAGTGGGTTTTTTTTTCATTTACCCCTTTACTTTTGTGGTTGTAAAGCTCATATCTGAGTTGTGTTTAATGGTCTCTTTCCTCATGCAATGTTTTGAAGTGTTTCAAGGTTTCATATTAAATCCAGCAGTGTTTAACTTACCTCTTTGGGACTGTACATCAGAGTGTGCATCAACAGAGTAGAAATCTGGAACTATGTTTGTAAAACAGTAGACAGTAGAAAAATCCTGTATACAGAGCATTCCTTTTGGGCAGATCCATTTTTGGATAGTATAGATGTTTCTCAGTTTTCAGTAGGTTGTTAGTTCACCGAGGTTCTGCAGCAGTAAAGTGAGTTGAAAGCAGAAGAGAATACATCCAAATGGTAAGCCTTTATAAGCAGCATTAATTCTCACTCACAAGCTGCAAGGGTGTGTTTACTTCCTCTGACATTTTCACTTACCTAGCTTTATTTTCTTAGCAGTACTGAAAAAAGGAGTTCAGGTTATTTTTAAACTAATAAACTAGTTTATTTTTTAACTATTTTAGTAAGTTCTAAGATCAATAACTTAGAGATAATTGAATTGTATTTCCACTTCTGGAAACTAAGTAGGTAGCATATACAGGGAGTATATGCCCTACAAAGCAACTACTCTCAGAATGAAAATGTATGTGGGATTAATCAGCACAATATCTTGTTGCAGAAGCTTTGTTAGTTTTCTCATGAGTTCTATGTATAAGTTTAGTGCCAAATTTCACAATCTAATATTGTTTTTGTTTTTTTTCCCCCCTCTTTCTCCCTCTTTCTTCTTTCTCTTTGTTTTTCTTCTACAGATGGGCCTCTTGGGCCACGAGGATTAGCTGAAGCTACAGAGATGTGTACTCAAGAATGTCTGGTTTTGGGTCACTCAGACAACTGTTGGATGCCACCTAGCTTGGGCCCATACCAACAGCCGAAGTCTCCTCTCTCCACCTTTGCACCTCAGAAAGAGTGGGTTAAGAAGGACAAACTAGTTAATGGACACACATTGACCAGGACCTGGAAAGAAGATAGCAACAGAAACCAGTTCAGTGATAGAAAGCAGTATGGTTCCAGTGAGGGCCATTTCAACACTGGCAACCACATGACTGACATTCCTCTGGCCAACTTGAAGTCTTATAAACAGGCCTCGGGAGCTGTGGAGAGTCCAAAGGAGCATCAGCTATAAGAAATGTTTACTTTGGACCAATGACTTTAGCCTACTTAGACTTGCTAATACTACGTGTGTGTCAGAGCTTTATGTACTGGGTAGACCTCTAGAACTATGCTTCACCTAGCAGATATGCATATCTTTATGTTAGCACCGTGGAAGGTATGATGTCCTGCAACATGAACGAGTGTTTCTACTAGTTGTGTGGTTTTGTTAAATAGACATGGTTAAAATCTGTAGAGATCTCTCCAATTTGCAAATATCCTTTTTAGTTTCTTTGATTTTTGACCCTGGACTGCTGCTATGAACAACAGAAGATGCATTTGGAGAGCGAGAGAGCGTGAAAGTTCAGTGGATTGCAAAGATTGAAAAGCATATTCAGTTAGAAAATTGTGCTTTTGTTGTCATTGATCTATGCTGGGACCGTTATACTTGAGCTCATATTGCAAACAATTGAAGCTGTATACGTTAAACCTATTGTGCTATTAACAATGTTAGTGGACACTTATAAGTCAATCAACGTTCAAATACTTGTAAATAGAAACAATTATTACTTACAATTTTTGTGACCTTACAATGTTCACTTGAAAAGATACTGTAGCATATTTCTGTGTTTCACAGTTGCTTTTTAATTTCTTTCATTGGCTTTCTGTTGTTTTGCTTTTATTTTCAGTGATGGTGTTTCTGTGTTAGTAGCCTGTCTGACACACAATGTTCCAAGGAACTCAAGCCACTTGTGTTAAAAGTGAAAAAAGGAGTAATGGGGTGGGAAGAAATGTTGGTTGTAGAAAGGGAAAAAAAAAAATTGGTTTTCTTTCTATGTAGTAGCAAGTGATGCCAGCATTCAGATAGAATTTCTTCTTTTTTATTTTATTTAATATTAAGAAGTGAAAAACTTGTGTAAGGGCTTAAAAACTTAGCAGTATTTTGTTTAATTTCCATTATGTTTCATAAAACAGGGAAATTGCAAAACAAAAGAATATTTAAATGTGTGGTGGTGGGTAAGGGAGAAAGCTATTAAATTAGCTGTAGTCTGTCATTTAATGAGTGGTAGCTGATGTTGATTACAGCTGAAGTATATGGAGGAAATTCTACAGGAGCAAAATACAATAATAACATTTTTCCAACTGGGCAGGTGTGTGTCTATACCTAAGACAGTTTGTATTGCTGAAACAGCAGCATTTGTGTTGATCTTCATCTGCGTTAACGTTGTAGTAACACAAGTGTTTTTAGACCATAGCCACAGAATATTCAATGTGTTGTGCCTTCATGATGTAACAGAGCATTCTCCTGGTAGGCTAGTTGGGGGAACTAAAGGGTTAAATCTCTAATTATTGCTGTTTAGCTGTTTGTTATCATAGTTGGTCAATGTCTGGCAGGTACCAGTATCATGTCACCTCAGTCAAACCAGCAGAGTGACTCCTAATATTAGTGAGATCTCAGTTGCACGCAAAGCAAATCCAAATCTAAACATTTTTAGAGGGTTTTTGTTGAGGCATGAAAGATGACTTACACAAATAAATAGCATGCAAAAAAAAAAAAAGTCCTTACAGAAAAAAAGCAAAAGTTACTTATGCCACAGTGAAACATCAGTCTTAAAATAACAAATTTAGCTAATCTGAAGGTGATTTTATTCTTACCAAAACCTACAAGCTTTTTCTTTACTTTCTTTATCTTTTGTATATAGCAGTTCACTTTTTTTTACCTCCACAGTATAAAAGGCTTAAAAATGGGCTAGGGGTGCATTGCTTATTGCAGTACTTATGTCAGTTTGTGAGGGGTGTTTGATGACTTTGGCAGAATAAATATCTAACCAGTTATCCTTGTTACTGCTTTGCCAGTTCAACATTATTTAGTTATTCAGCTTTTGCAATAAATGTTCTGAATTCCTGATTGTGTTGTGTTAGTTCTTGGGCAGATGCCTTAGGGACTTTATTCCTGTTAATTTCCCTTTTGTTCTGTTATTGTTGATTGGTTTGTTTCTTTGCTTCATTCTGAATTTCCTGTTATTTTTCTAAGCATACCATGGTCCATTTGATTCATATAGATATGTATAAGACTGGAATATGCAGCAAATTATAAATCCTGAGGGCCGTATTCTTTCATTCCTATGCAAGCAGGAACTTATTCAAAATGAGTTATTTGAATTTGGTAAAGTGTTACTTAGCACAAAAGTGACAGAATCTAGCCCAGATTTGCTAGACATATGTAGGCACATGTAATAAGCATCCTTGAATGAGTTTTTGTACAAGCATGGGGTAGCATGTAGGAAAGTCAAGACTTACCACACTTCAGTCTTTCTTTTGAGAGTAGAATAAATTCATATCAAAACACAGTAAATTCTCTCATATAAGGAAAATTTGTGTGGTTATATAATCATTTTTGTTGCAGCACAGTAAAAGAAAAAAAAAGAAAAAAAAAGAAAAAAGAAATAAAAAANGGAAGGAAGGAAGGAAGGAAATATCTACAGCACTGCGAACTGTATCTTAATCCTTTTTAATCTGAATTAATATTTTCCATATGTTTCCACAGAAGCTGGATTTGGCCCTAAACACGTATTTAGTAAGTGTAGTTTCATTCATGACCATTTAGTTTGCTCAATCAGTAGTACTATCACTGCTGTCTAAAATTCAGAAATAAAGAGGGGAAAAAAAAAAAAAAAGAAAGCCTGACACAAATTCTGTGGTAGCTCAGATGAGGCACTTTAAATGAAAAATTAAAAGTTCCACTGCACAGAATGAGATGACAGATGAGTAGTGGTGACTGGTCAATTTTACTATCTTTGAGGCTAAATATTACTTAAAATTGTCCATAACCTCATGATATAGATGCCTTTCTGATGTTTGGTCTGGTTTTTTGGGGGTGTTTTTGTTGGTTTTTTTTTCCTCAGACTGAATGTCCTTTATTTATTTTTTTCCTAATGCACACACTTGGACTGCTAAAGAGATTTGCCAAAGGTTTCTTTCATAGTCCTTTAGTTCTACTGTCACTGATCAAAGCCCCTAGTCCAAACAGAAAGTAGAAAACATGTGTAGATATAGTAAATATAATTTAGTCCTACTTAATCCTATGCTGTGCCAACTCTTACTAAAGATAGAGCAGTCAGGAGCACTTCAAAAACCCCAGAAAGTTCAGGCTTGAACTGTGAAACATTTTCTGGTGATTTAAGCAGTGATATGCTAGAACAGTGATGTGCCTAGAGATGGTTTTGGAATTTTGAAGAAGGGAGAATACCTAACAAGAATAGCTGTTCTTTGTCAGAGGGAGCAGATGTACCAGATGCCTTCTTGAAATCCTTTACAGACAATATGGCTTGGAGAGAAAGTATGNAAATATGTATCAATAAAACTAAGCTATTTTTGAACGTGCTGAGTTTCAAAGCAGAGATGCACTGAGTTCTATATTAAAACCAGAAATACAATTATTTTAAAACCCAGATAACACCAACTAGGTAAAATTATGAGTGCCTTTTAAAACAGATTATATTTGAAAACATTTCTATCACAGGTGAAAAGTAAGAGATGTGACTGCTGTTACAGAAAATGAATGATATTCTATTCCAACCTTGCATGCTTTGTGCTAATATCAACCTGGGGAGGAGAAGCTAAAACAAATATGGTTTAAATTGCTAGAAGGAGAAAATTTTCTTATCTCATTTTCTCAAGATATATGTAATTTTAGATTCTTAAGACCTTATCCAACTTCAAAACAGTTACTAAAAAAAAAA